>LPNX010328655.1:301385-328790 GCA_001517045.1 Pseudotsuga menziesii
TATTGGATCAATTCATTTTTACTATTGGACCATAACAGCATAAAGAGTGGTTCATTGCCGCATATCAAGACTCCACTTGTGCAACAAAAGGTTGCTGATCAGCAAGAGGCATTGGAAATTGCCATGAAGCTTGAAACAGCTCCTATCGAAGACAATCCTGGCATAGCCCAGATACAGGCGTAGTTGGCAGAAATGGCTTTGGAGCTTCGCGACATGAAGAAAGGAAAATCTGTTCGAGAGGAGGTTTGGTGTACCCGATGCAAGACAGAAGGTCATGACAAAGAACAGTGCCCTGCACTAAGAAACTACCTGAGTACTGGTGCACCAAAACCCATTTAACCCGGCTATCCTATATTGTGAGATCTATAGAACAGCTGGCCAACATCGACCTGAATATTTCTATCTGCTACAAAGATATGTTCAAGTACCTAAGAACCCCTACTGTAAGTTTTGTAAGTCAGTGGGACATAATGAGGATGAGTGTCACAGCTTTAACCTCATGAGAGAGAAAACCTATGATGCTTACAGGGTACAAAATGATGCATAAGGAAATAATGGATATGGCTACCATGGTGTTAACCCAAGTCGAGGTAATTTCAGAGGTTGTGGTGGTATTCCTGGATGAGGCCAAGTTATTTGCTACAACTGTAATCAGGCAGGCCATCTAGCTAGAGACTGTCAGAACCCAACTACGACATGTCGATATTGCAGAGCAGTCGATCATGTGATTGAGCAATGCCCACAGTTGATAGCCAAGATACAAGAAAGGAATAGTGCTCCTACTCAGAATATTCAAATGATTGTTGTAGAGAAAATATCTGTCCCAGCTATTAATGTTGTTACAAGGAATGGAGCTATGACGCAAGTGCAGAATACGGAGAAACATACTATCGAGGCTTGGGTCCGCAAGACCCCAGAGAAGATTCCATCCTTTGATGTTGACAGAGAAAAAGAAACATTTATGGATGCTAAAAGAGACTTTGCTGATCCAGGAACCTTAGTAGCAACTGCGCACTAGCATCAGCAGCAATCGTAGTCCCAAGAAGCTTTGCCAGATAAAGTAAGTACACTAACATCATTCTTACAAAGTTGTATGAAGCTGTTAAGAAAAAAAAATGCCTTGAATGAGTTATAGAAAGTTCTTCAGTCTTATGAATTCCAGCAAAGCTTTGATAAAGGAAAAAATGTTAATAGAGTTAGAAGGACTGGAAGAGAAATGAAGTTGCATGCTCAGATAGGAGAGTATGATATGACTGATGTCATTTTAGACCTGGGATCAGAAGTGAATTTCCTAACTAAGCAGACCTGGGAACAAATGAGAAAACCTAAGCTTGAGTGGTCCCCTATAGAGTTGAGATTAGCTAATCAGCAGAGGATTGTGCCCTTGGGAAGACTCCCTAGTGTACTAGTAGATATTGATGGAGTTAGTACCCTAGCATATTTTGTAGTCATTGAAATAATCGATGATAGAAACCCCTATCCAACCTTGCTAGGAATTGAATGGGAAATAAAAAATGATGCAGTAATCAACCTTAAGAAGAGACAGATGACTTTCGAAGGAAAAGGCCTGAGAGTCATAGTACCATTGGACCCTTCTCAATGAAAAAGGTATACAGAGCTAGTCAAAGATGAAGATCAGGATGTCTTAGATCATATTTATAACATCACAGCTAAAGAATAAGACTATGTTAACCCCACTACTGAAGGTACAATGGATTGGTAGTGTGACAGTTCTTGCATGACTGATTCAGATGACGACCTAGAGAACTGGCAGAATAGACTGTATGAGCTACATGGACATTGATGTGCAAGAATTACCAAGTCTCTTAGATGGCTTAGCTTACAGACGAGAGCCTTACCTATTTTTGATGGCTTGATAGACCCAGCAGATTTTATTGTGCAATTTTCAAAGCAGGTACCAGATTCACAAAAAATGCAGACTCTAGATTCAGTATTCAGAGCCACAACTACCATATGGTGTAATGGTCATAAGAAGTATATTCAGATTTGGGAAGCTTGTCAAAAGCTTCTTCACCTCAGATTCATGGATCAACCTCAGGAGGTACGAAGAAGGTTTAATGGTCAGACTAGCCCTCATGAACATTTGGAGCAATGTTATGAAGCATGGAAGCATGTCCCTTGTGAAGAATGGGTACATTGGTTTGTGCACACCCTGAAACCTGTCGCGAAGAATTGGTATGCAGAGGTGGAGCTTCACCATGGTACTATAAGTTGGGATAGTCTTGTTGATAGTTTTGTGCTTACATTTTCTATTAATGAGGTTTTCCCTACTTTGGACGTAGCTGTTAGGCTGATCAATACTAAGGTGTTTGATGGTAAAGAAATAGCCGAGTACCAACCTGATTGGAAAGAACAAGAAGCCAATGCAGTAGAATGCTATAACCTCGCAATTGACGAGGATGATGACTCATGCAACATCAATATTCCTGAGTCAGAAGGATATTGCGAAGTACATGGCCCAACAATTGAAGCTCCTGAAGTAACTCAGCCCTTGAAGACCAGAAAACTCAACATTGGATCAGAAGAAATACCTAAGTACGCCACCATTGAAGACTATTGGGATGAAGAAATGGATGTGGTGAAGGTATGGATTGTGTCTAAGACCCTTATTGTCGTGCAACCAAAGTTACTGGTTGTGACGAAGTGGAAAGGTGTGTCAGAGCTTAAAATGCGACCGTTGGGAAAAAGCAGATTTGGCGTTGCCGGTACGTTAACTACATTAACTACTTGTAATGATGAGATTTTGGGGAATCTAGCGCCGTTTAGATAAGATATCTGTCAGATCTGGTGTCTTCAATGCACATTTATGGTAATAATGGTCGTGGATTTGATAAGAAGTCACTCAGACCTATGAATGTCGCATTGTGCATTTTCTTGAGCTTTACAGTTCATTCCATGTCAGCTGATCGCGAAGTCCAAGAATTGTTGAGAGATTTCGAACAGAGGGTTCTGCAAAACCTTATGAGCACCCCACCTGCCTCTGCACCCCACCAAGAGACTCCCCCAGTGCCGAATCAACCAATGTAGACAAGATCAACCAGGAAGAAGTTTAAGCCAGAAGTTCGCTCTAAGCAAAATGAAGACAGGCACTAACCAGCAGGACAGACACCAGAGGAGCCTGAGATGAATCCTTCTGGTTCAACAGAGATCCCACTTGAAGGATAACAGTGTCCACCATATCTTCCTCCTGTTCGACTAGGAGTTCAGCCACCTTGATGGACAGCCAAATTCACACTCTGCACCCCTTCGCTGCCCCAGGGTGTGCAGTTGGTTGAGACAATGATGGGAAAAATAGACTGGATTAAGTATGTAGACCACGATATGAATGATTGTGGGAAGTTTCCACAGTTCGCACCTGGAACATACTTGCACTCTGTTCACTACCCAGAGACTGGAGCGACACTGCTAGAAGTGAAACAGTGGGCTGCTGGCTTAGCGAAGGCAGGCTTGCTGAAAATGCTAAATGTCCCCCACTTCGGTCACAGCACGTCGGTTACCATGGTGGTCAAGTAATTATTGGCGTTGGTGCATGATGGGCACCTATGGATTGGTGACGAGAGAATCCCTATTAATGGAGAGCTAGTTAATAGGATCACAGGCTTGCCGAAGGAAGGGCCTGATCTTGGGATCGAATTCATTGGGAAGCACAAAGACACGAAGTTGGCGCAGCATATGAAGGAATGCTTTAGGTTAACCAAAGGGAAGCGAGGGTATCAAACCTCGACCATTCAACATCAAAACATTCGCTTCACCGTAGAACTGCTAGCATGCAAGCTAATGCAGAAGTGTAGACCGAATGAAGTATCTGCACCGATTGTCAGTATTGCTGTGAACTGTGCTGAAGGCTACAGTTACAAATGGGCAGAGTACATTTCCAAGGAATTTCATGAAGATGTCCGAGATGCGCAGGAGAAAGGTAGACCCTTTCACTATTCATGGTTGTTAGTGCTTATTGCACTGATAGGATGGAAAGAACCTACTGAGGCACAATTTGTTGATGTGCCTCCGCATATGCCTAGCGCAGCAAGGTACGCATCTCTGTGGGTGTCATGGGATAAAATATTCCAGCAAATGATGAACTAGGTGTTCTCCTTTTACTCGATGAGTATCTCATATAAGATTCTGAAGATGTCGTGGCTCAATAATGATCTCTTTTCTCAGTATGCGGGAATAGCCAACTTCAGGGCTGACATGCATCATGTCTTTATTTAGGCCTACGCAGATAACAAGCACAAATGGTCGAAGTTGCCATATGTGGTGAACAAGGAAGACATCCTTGCAATAGTCAAACAGTGGCCGACTGAATGGATGAGAGATGCAGGGACACAACCCAGTATACCAATAGCTCCAGTGACAGATGTGGGTGCTGGTCCTAGCTAGATGCAGCAGAATGACCCACTCGAAGAAAGTGAAGAACAAAGTGAGTCATAGGAGAATGAAGGAGACTAGGGTGGTGAGGATGGAATGGATGAAGAAGGAGAAGAGTCAGTCAAAACAATCTCCGACCCCAATTGCCCAGATAATCGCAAGTCGCCAGAGGCAGAGGAATTGACTAAACCTCAGTCTAGAAAGAAAATGAAGGCGTCAAAAGGGAAGAATATTGTTGAAGAGCCCATCTTGACAAGTGAGGAGCTCGATCAGGCTCTGACGAATTCCACAGAAGTCCTAACCAAAAAATGGTCCAAGTTCGCGGCTATGCACCTGGATGCGCTCACTGGTGTAGCGCAGAAAATTACATAATTAAAGGACTTAGTGGAACAATCAACGACTGGAGCTGCAGCAAGCAGTACCCCAGTAAGTGCGTAGCAAGACACAAGGAAATGGCCAGCAAGAGATAATAGAGGGCAAGTACCAAGTACATCCCTCATCATAACTGACGCAGCATCTCGCTCGCAGATGAGCATGACATTTGGATAGATTACACCAAGTTGTCCATGATGGAGCTGCATCTGTGTCAATTAGAAATCATGAAGGAGATCCAAGAATGCGACAGCTACTCACACAGGCAGCTAGAAAATGCCACAAAGTAGAGTGAATGCCTCACAGCGCAGCTGGAAGAAACCGAGCAGAAAAAGAGGAAAGCAGAAAACAAGCAGACTGCACTGGCGTAAGCATTGGATGAGGCGTGTCGAAGTCTCCCTAACTTCGACATACATGCTGAAGAAGAACCAAAGCAAACAATAGTCAAGATGAAGGACTATGTGCACTAGTCTCGCAGCCAGATGAAAAAGATGGAAGCAGAACATGCGGCTCAGATTGCGGAGCTTCAACTTCACATCACTCCTGAGAGTCCACCAAAAGTCAAGGAGCAACGTCGCAGAGACATTTAGGCCTCGGCCACAAAAATCTCAGATCTTGTGAGCAGTGCAGCAAAGCTACTAGATGAAAGCATAGAGGCCTAGGCAAACTTGCAGGAGAACCCTGAGTTAGAAAAGCTGCAAGAAACCATCAAGCAGCGACAGACAGAGCTGGATGCAGTGAAAGCAGAAATCAAGACATTTCCTCCTATGCAGAAGATGCTTAAGGTGAAGCAGAGTAATGAGCTCCAACAATAAATTGAGGCATGCAAGAGGAAAGAAACATTTTTGGTGAACTCTGTGCAACCTCTTATTAACGAGGCCTTGGATTTGAGCTCTGCTATGGACAACCATCTCAAGATCCTAAAGGAGTATGATGCATTCACACAGGAAAGAGCCAGTGAAGCATCTACAGCAGCAGTACAGGAGATAGTGGAAAAGGAGCAAGCAACTAAAGACATCCTGTGAAGCCTCAACAAGTAATTCACTATCTTCACAAACAAGATTCTCCCACCGGAAAAGCAGCAGAGTGTCTCGAGATGGGCCATTAATGAGTCTTAGGGGCATGTTGGGGCTCTGACCTTCAAGGTCCTAAGTTTTGATAACTCCACGGTTTTTATAGAAGCTTGTAAGCATATTTGCGGTGCAAAACAGTCTTAGGGGTGTCGGGGTTGGGTCGAAGCCCTTCTTTTTGTAAATGACCCATGGTTTAAACCCAAGGTTATGGTTTTTGAGTGCCCATGGTTTTATAATAGTGCACTTGTATAAATAGGCACTTATGTAAAGGAGTGAGGTTAGGCCTTTGATGATTATCTTATGATGCTAATGTGATGCAAAGCTAAGAGCTATTCTTATCTGTGTGCATGGAAGACCTCTGCAGCTATGTGCACAGAGGGTTTTTGTAAGATAGGTTCTGCAGCTGAGTGCACAGATCTGTAGCTAAGTGCGCAGCTTGTGGAAGACTGAGAAGATCTGCAGCTGAGTGCACAAATCAGAACTGGGGTTTTTGTAAAGAGTTGAATATAAACACAGTTCTATGGACATAGCCCCTACACTTGGGGTGAACCATGTATATCGTGTGTTGTGGCGGTTCTGTTGTTTTGTACTATTATGTTTTATGCTTTTAATAAGTAGGTGAATGCTAAAATAAGATAACTGTTAAAATATTAACTTCGCTGTGAATTCTCAGTTAAGGGTTAAGCAAAAAATGTTCTTATCTAACCTATGAAGCTAATTAAGTGAATGCCTAAGCTCTATTTTGTATAGATATTTGTTATTAAGGCTAAAGGTACAATAATATCCCTCTTTTGCTTGCAGAAACCTAATTCTGTGGCACCCCATAGCTGTTTCGGGTGAGACTGCAACCTATTCGCGGGTTGTTGCCGAAAGGGCTAACACTGTGGGTCTTTTGTTGGTGTGAAGATAAAAGGTATAAAACTCAAGTCGTCCTATAGCCCAACAATACCAAAACCGCTTCCTCAAGTCAACCCATCGATCTTGTTTTCCACCACCTTATGGAATTGTTGTCTAATCAATGTCAACTTATTGACTCGAAAAAACCAATATGTCTCCACCATGGAAATTGTTAATCTATCCACAATATATACCTCCACTGCTATCAATGTGTCCTTACATTTATCAAGAACCCCCATGGAAGGGACTTCCAAAGTCCTCAGAACTTTTCCTTCATAGTGCAAATCTTTGTTATTCACATTAGGTGTTGTTGACCCCTCTAACTCCAGTTTGATCACTTTCAAATCTGATCAAGGAGAACCCTAAATGCCATCATTGTAGCCTTCCAAGTTTTGGTCACTATTCAGAATTTGGTCATTTATCAATGTGTCATCGATGAGGGGGAATCCACTTGCATTATGTCAACTTTTTTTTGGCAAAAAATCGGATCCCCAAACCTTCAACCCTCAACCACCACCATTCGTGCTTACGAAGACTATGTTTCTCAACCACAAGGCATTCTCTCGAATGTCCCCATTGAGTTATCCGAAAAAAAAATGTGTTTATTGACATTGAGGTTGTCACTACCCAACTTGATTACAACCTCCTCCTTGGACATAGTTACATGTATGCAATGTGATACGTTTCTTCTACCGTCTTCTAACTCTTGATGTTCCCCATCATGGGAAGATCGTGACTATCAACCAATTGACATATTATGATCCTAAAGGATCGACCACCTCAGAGCATGCCCTCCCTACTATCAACAGCACCATTGACAATGTATCCATACCTTCCCTGTATGTTATTGGTCTAGGACTATTTACCAATTCCCCTTTGATGGACACCTTTTTGTCCCTCCCATCTCCTCCTTCGATGGCCGACATATTGGATTTTTGCACTATCACCTCTAGTAATATTCTGACCTCCTTGCAACCTCATCCACAACCCCAAACTCATACTTCAAGGAATTATTGGGTTTCATTCCCCATACACACAATACCCTTCCTCTTTTCACCTTCTGGAATTGTGAGTAAACCAGTCATGGTTACTCTCAACCTTTCAAGATTCACTTTGGGTATTCCAGTGTGGTACCTTCATCCACCCACCCTCCCCCTGACACCACAAATTGTGTTGACATCAGTCCAACCTATTGAGACAGTGTCACACCCACCTCCTGGTACACAACCAACTACTTATTCACCCCCTGCTCCCATGAATACTGGGGGAAAGGCACCCAGATCCTCGATAGAACCACGTCCACCTTGTACTTTTCCTTTATGTGATTTCCTCGTCCATGTGACACAAAAATTGTACTAATTTTCCATTCCTTCGCACCCAAATGTGCACATTAGTCGAGACTGATGATGCTCCATTGGTCAATGTACCAACCATCCCTACAATTAAGAACAAATCTCTATGAACAAACCACTCGTGTGTAGTTTTTATCCTGTACGTTCATTATTCCCATCATTTCCCAAACCTTCCTGAGTCCCAGTCTTTCCTCATGAATCTTTGCAAGAAATCTTGCGAGTTTGAAATCACTGTCCTTGAGGAAATCCACCCTCCAACCTCTTCCTCAAACACCAACAACACCATTTATATGATCTCCACTTCCAGTTTTCCTTCCCTCTAGTTGATCGCAAAATATACCTCTGATCTATCCAGGTGCCACTTTTGTGACAATGAATATATCCTCGAAACCACCACTGGTTTTACCCCATTCCATTTATTTTACGATGTGGAGTCGATTATTCCCATTGAATTCCAAATTTCATTACTCTACCTTGCCGTCGAGATTCTACCTAATACTCTACCATTGTAAAATGCCTACTTATGATTTAAAAAACCGATGAGGACTGATGTGTTTCTCTCTAAATGATCAAAGCGACTAAGACACGGTCGAAGTCCCATTATAACTCCCACATCCACCTAGGTACCTTTTGTGAGGGGGGCCTTGTCCTCTTCTATGACCAAGCCCATGATAATACTGGAAAATGGAAGCTTGAATCCATGTGGTATGGCCCTTATGTCATCCATCATTGTCTTGAAAAGGGGGCATATCTCCTCGCTGGATCCAATGGTCGTCTCTTGAAAAATCCCCGCAATGGGGTCTACCTCAAGAGATTCTATGCCTAATATGATTACCCTGCATAGCCTTATATCATAGTTTTTCTTTCTTGAATTGGCATGTTCACGAGCCCTCCACTCCATCCATACTGCAAACACTGTTATTTTACCACAATTCATCGTCTCGTAAGGAGGCCCCACCAGTGTTCCACTGTTATTTTTTTCAACCATGATCCCAACATTTCCTCTTTTCCTTCATAGAACACTTCCTCCTTGCTTGACTATCCATTATGGAGTTTTTGTTAATATCTTTTCTGAATCATTAAAGAATGAAAATATTGTCGAGCATGCTTGCTTCCTTTCATTCTCATTAAAGTATTTCATAGGGCATCTATGTGGCCTCGTTTATCCCCTTTTTTTGGACTACGTAGACTAATTAAAGAAAAGGACCACCCTAGCACCTTCCAGCTAGGAACGGTTCCCTTTATATCTTTTTATGCTTTTTGGACATTAGGACCATAACTTACAAAAAATATCACTTATGGGTTGTATTTAAGCTCTTTTACATCCCTCTCATAAAGAAAAAATCGTTGAGAAAACTTTGTTTCATTCATGCTCGTGAAAGTATTTGAATGACCATCCAATCAGTATAGGTTTAACATTTTTTGGCATGGTTGGACTACCTACAAAAAATAAGTATGTGTTCCCCTTTTGGCTTGGAGAGTTCTCCTTTGTACACTTTTATCCATTTTTCAACTTAGGATATTAATGTATGAAAAATAGACCCATTGGAGTTTTCTTCATGTTTTCAAACTCTCTAAACATGAAAACACCATCGAGAATTTATGGTCTTGGGATCAAAAAAATCCATGAGATAGTATCATACTGAGCATACTTATGTCCCTTCTTTGAGCTCCTTAAACTATGAATAATTCCCAAATAGTTCCCACATATATTGCATATATTATCCCATTATGGTAGCTTTCTCCCATTAGGTCACCTTTTTTCAGAGTACTCTGTGATGTGTCTCCCTTAGATCCCCTAGATATCACTTATCTAGTGCCTTCCCCAAGTACCTCCCATTACAGTAATTTTCCCAGTTCCAAAGCTATGCTTCCATCTCCGTGAGTTATTCTCATATGCTTCCAAGCATCCCTGTCATTATATGGTTTATCTAAGGTAAGTGCTTTTGCACGTAGCTAGAGAGAAATCCCCACTACAAGTGTTAATTAACATAAATACCCTTCTTACCTTAAGTAATTACTCATTACTATATAAGTGACCATATTCATAGGAGATGGCCCCATACATTAATTTGCTAACTTTTACATATATTAACGTGGAGAGGTTAGGGTAGGACCCTACCAAGATAGCCAAGTTTTGTTTAGGAATGGTAATGTCATAAGCACTAGTAAACCCATCAATGTAACACCCCGGTTTTGACCCCGTTGCATTAGATGGATATGATGTATATATTGTAAATGATCATGGTGCGGAGCTAAAGGCCAAGGCCCCACCATTGATTGGTTATGATATGTTTCGGGTTGAAATTGTCACCGATGGTATATCGGGGCATGCGGCATACCTATTAAGTTTTGTTATCATGTAAATATGCATCTTTAATTAAATAGCCCAACCGGCTACATTCGTGGCAACTAAATAGAGAAGGGGCATGATTTTCACAAGGATAAGGGTGGGGGAATTGTCAAACCTTGAGCTGTGAGAGAAATCCATGTGTCACCACCTTTTCTTATACAACCACCACCATTAAAAGCTATGTTGTTGGTTGGGACAGTAATGGTTGGAAGTGGAGTGTGGCAGGACTGTCATTCCTTGCCCACATGCACACTCCACCAGTGGATGGAACCTCACGATAGGCATATGAATGTCTATTCCTCCCATTCCACGCACTACAGGACGTCATTCTTGCCATTGGCTGTTCATTCTCACGAACAGGAGTTTTCCTGGTTTTACTCACACAGCTTTCCTCTACGGATTTTTTGGATGGTGTGGGTGGATACTTTCCTCACAAACTCATTGTGGGTTTGCGGTGGTCTCCCTTATGTTGTGTTTTCTATGGTCTTCTTTACATTTTGGGGATGGGAGTCTGTTCATTTTCACGCACATGCTGGGAGATTGTATTCTCTTCCCAGTGTGATCTGTGCAAGTTTTCCTGGTGACTTCATTGCCCAGGACAGACTGTTGTTCTCCCCATGTTGTAATTTGTGTTTACTGATATGTTTGGGTCCTGTTGAAATTCGCTTGGGAGTTGTTTTCCCTATTAAGCTGTAATTGCTAATTAATTGCATGCGTGCAATGGTTGGTCTTCAAACTGTGCTAGGAGTAGGTATGGGGGCTTGGGTTGCTTGATAAACCTGGTGTGTTTGGGAACCACATAGACAGAGCTAGAGGGATGGATTTCTTCTCCATAACCCCTGAATAGCACTGGAAGGGAAGGTAGGGCCTGAGGGACTGTGTAGCAGAGAAGGGATTGATTCCTTATGTTGGGTGTGTGTGGGTGTCTTAGAAGTCAGGCTAGTTCTGGTGTAGGTGTTTCTGGCTCTGTAATGAGCTCACCATCTTAGCATTTATCCTTTCCCAACTCCTGGATGGCCTGACAAACCTGACCATGTTGGCTTGGTTGTCTTGTTGATGGCCTGATAAACCCAACTGTGTTGGCTTGGCTGTGTTTTGTGTATCCTCGGCTATGTGTAAGCATGCTTGTTCCTTATTCCTTGGAGAATCATGCCCATCTTGGGGGTGGCAGCGTTACTGAGAAATTAAAGAGCACGCTAGCCTATGGTTGGGTGGAACGTTGCAGCGACGTAGCTGGTTGCGGAATGAGTTCTTTATAAGATAAGTGATCTTGTCCATTTTACTTCTGAAATCCTATTTACTGCTAATGATTATGATGAACATGTTGAATGAATGCTTGTATGAATGTATGTTTCTTCCGCTATGTATGATAAACAATTGCATCTGTGCATGTTCTAGTTCAAAGAATTTTATTCCAGCATTTCAACAATTTTATGAATGCACATGTTCATGGGGCTAGACCCCGAATGGTTAATGCCATGGTAGCGTCCTCTTCGTCGGTCAAAGGGTCGAGGACACTATAGTGTGGTATCAGAGCTCATGTTGTAGCATGGGAATGAATGGAACATGAAGATGTAGTGACAGAAGTAGGATTTCTTTCTGCCCAGCAGAGATCAGAAGTTGATGACATAAAAAATTCCACAATTTGTCTAAGTGTTTGAACTGTCGGTTCATCGGAACACTTCGCGGGAAAGACTTCCGATGTAGCGGAGAGCTAGAAGGAAGCATACCCGATGGAGCACAGTTGGAAAGAAAATTGTGGAAAATTTTCTAAGTGTTTGACATCCGTCGGTGGAACATAGTTGATCGAGCGCCTGCCATTGCAGATGGCCAGACAACTACGCGTCCGACGGGTAAAGCCTCTGACTGCCAACGTAGTAAAGAAAGTTCAATATTTTTCTAAGTAATGAAAACATCAGCCATCGGAAGCAGAAGGTGGTTCATGCACCTGACATTTCAGAAGCCATGAGCACTAGCCTTCCGATGAGAAGAGACTGTCGATATCGATTAAGTTATGCCACAGGAGATTGGGCCGTCGATCGGGAGACGATCGAAGATGATGGGCCGCCGTTGTGGCTGACGATGGAACTACTTTGTCGACAAAAAAAAGAGAATGGATCCGATCAAGCAGCGAAAAGGAAGACTAAAGGGGGGGGGGAATTTTGAAAAAAAAAATTTCTAAGTCCTAGAGTCGTCAGCCATCGACGATGGTTAGTGGATTGAACATCCGTCATTGCGGCTGCCTAGATGACTAACCACCTGACCGCCGATGCAGCGCATAGGCTGGTTTCATCGCTGATTAGGTTCAGATAGTTGGATGTGGATTCGATGCAGTGGAGGAAGTTAGTTGTGTTGATCGCCAAAACATCAGATTAATAGTCAAAATGAGATTTGATCCTGTACAAGGAAATTTTGTGTTTTTCAAGTGGGATTTCTTAGTAAATTTCAACTATTTTTCAATGGGATTTTCAGCTATTTTTTAGTGGATTTTCAGGGATGAAAGGGAGAAAGTGGCAGCGATCTTATGCACCAGATTGCACAAAAACCAATGATTTACAAACGAAACAAAAAAAAACGAGGGCGCTTCCCTCGACCTGCCCTGCAATGGCCACAAGGGGGAAAGACCCCTTGACCCCCGTCGTTCCCCTGAGACAGACGTTCTTGAGGAAGAACATTCTATGTTTTGGGAGAACTTGTAATGTTATAATTTTTCCATGAGAGGGTAAGTAATGTTGTTTTATATCAATTTTATGCATCTAACACTTGTGTTGCTAACACGTTTGCAGAATCATAGTCACCTTGAAGAGCAGTATTCCAGGTAGTGCAGTTTGGTAAGTGAGTGGTGGTTCAGTTATGAGAACCCATGATGGATATGATGCTCGGGATTCTTATGAGCGTGCTCGATATGCCATAGGAGAAAATTTCCATAACGAAAATGATGACATAGAGTCTAATGGAAGGAGATTCCAAGAGACACCGTCAGATGTTGCAGCCACCATGAGAATCTTGATCAAAGCCCAGGAATAGCAACATCAGCTGAATGCTGCAATGTTGCAGAGTTTGACAGACTTGCAAAGAAGGATAGACTCTGGACAAGGTACAGCAAGACCAGAAGGCAGTAAGAGTAGTACTAGGAGAAGGAGAAGAACTTCTAGTGGATCGTCTCACTCCGAAGAATCTAGCGGGGATTCAAGTTATTCTTCTCATAAAAGAAGAATAAAGAGACAGCATAGGGATCGCCCTCGAGATGAATTTAAGAAAGATAAACCTCCTACATTTGATGGTGAGGTAAAGACTAGACAAGAAGCTGAAGCTTGGCTTCTTGGGATAAAGAAGTACTTTCAAGTGCATGATTATTCGGGAAACATGAAGGCAAGAGTTTTCATATTTAATTTGAATGGAAGGGCATCCATTTGGTGGGAACACTTCAAGCAAGTAAAGAGGATCAGTGAAAGGAGACTTAAGTGGAGACAGTTCAAGAAGTATTTCAAGCGGAAATACCTCTCTGACAGGTATTATGATGACAAGATCAAGGAGTTCCATGAGTTGAGATTGGGACAACAGACCATGGAAGATTATGCAAATAAGTTTTTGGAGCTGTTGAGATATGTCCGGTACATCAGAGATGAAAAAGTAAAGGTCTAGTGTTTTCTAAGTGGATTGCCTCAGTCTTACAAAGATAGAACTGAGTTTTATGAACCTAGAACTCTTGAAGAAGCAATAAGGAAGGTTAAGTATTGCTATGAGCAAAGCAAAGGTAAGTTGGATTACCATAAGGCATGGAAGGACAAGAAGAATGAGAATTTTGACCAAAGAAAGAAAGGTTTCAAACCTTCTAACTTCATGAATCAGCAGAAGCAGTCATTTCAAGCTGCGAGTAAACCAGTTGGAGTGACAGGAGAAAATCCTAAGGATCCACAATAGAATAGAGGGCCACTTCAATGTTGGAAATGTGGAGGACCCCACATGCATAGAAATTGTCCACTCGAGAATGAGAGTGCAAGGCCAGCTTATAACATTCAAGAAGCAGAAACAGTGGGTCAAGTAGCAAGGACAGTCCCTAGGATTTATGCAGCACTGGAGGACCGCCAGGTAGATCACCAATCAACTGTAGTTGAAGTAGCATGTAAGATTGTTGAGCAATATGTTTCTATTTTGATTCACCCTGGTTCTACTCACGGTTACATTACTCCTAGAGTAGTGGAGATTTGTGCTTTTAAGAAAGTAAAGCATAGAAATTCTTGGTTAGTTCAACTAGCCACTAGAACTAAGAGAGAGGTCAGTGAAGTGGTAGAGAAATTTCCATTGGTCATGAATGGATTGGTCACTTGTGTAGATCTGAATGTTCTACCACTTGGTTCCTATGATGTTATCATTGGAATGGATTGGTTGGAAGCTCACAAAGTGAAGCTTGACTGTTACAATAAGAATTTCAAATGCATGAATGAAGAAGGAAACCCAGTAGTTGTGAAAGGTATTCCAAAGGTGATTTCAGTAAGGCAGGTTTCAGCAATGCAGTTAAATAAGTTCTGTAGGAAGGGTTTCCAGTTGTATGCAGCTCATATTTTGGAGACATCAGGGGATGAAACTCCGAGGTTGGAGGACTATCAGGTGTTACAGGAATTCAGGGATGTGTTTCCTGATGAGATTCCAGGGCTTCCTCCAAAGAGGGACATTGATTTCACTATTGAACTTGTGCCAGGAGCAGCACCAGTGTCCAAGGAACCCTACAGGATGAGTACACCGGAGATTCTAGAGTTGAAGATGCAACCGCAAGAGTTGTTGGAAAAAAAGTATATCCGGCCGAGTGTGTCTCCTTGGGGAGCACCAGTTCTATTTGTAAAGAAGAAATATGGTACACTCAGGTTATGTATTGATTACAGACAATTGAACAAGGTTACAGTGAAGAATAAATATCCTTTTCCTAGGATTTATAACCTCTTTGATCAAATGAGAGGAGAAAGGGTATTTTCCAAGATTGACTTGAGGTCTGGTTACCATCAGGTGAGAATCAAGGATGAGGACATTCATAAGACAGCCTTCAGGACAAGGTATGGGCATTATGAGTTTGTAGTGGTGCCATTTGGTCTCACAAATGCACCAGCTACATTTATGTGCCTTATGAATAGTGTCTTTAGCGGGTATTTGGACAAGTTTGTCCTTGTTTTCCTTGATGACATTCTTGTTTATTCTAAGAATGAGGAAGAACACGAAGAGAATTTGAGATTGACATTGCAATTGCTTAGAGGGCATCAACTGTATGCAAAACTGAGCAAGTGTGACTTCTATAGAGATAGAATTCAGTATTTGGGTCACATTATCTCAGAGGAGGGTTTATCTGTGGACCCTGAAAATATTGAAGCCATTATGAATTGGCCTACTCCAAGAAATGTGATAGATGTAAGATATTTTATGGGACTTGCAAGATACTACCAGAGGTTCATTGAGGGATTCTCCAAAGTTGCACATGCCATCACTTCTTTACAAAAGAAGGGGATGAAGCTCGAATGGACATCGAGGTGTGAAGAAAGATTCCAGCAGTTGAAGAATCTTCTCACCAGTGTACCAGTATTGAAGGTTGCAAATCTGGAGAAAGACTTTGTGGTGTGTACTGATGCATGCGGACAAGGGCTTGGAGGAGTCCTTATGTAGGAAAACCACATGATATGTTATGAGTCGAGAAAGCTGAAGGAACATGAGAAGAACTATGCCACTCATGATCTAGAGCTTGCAACCATAGTACATTCTCTCAAGATGTGGAGGCATTACTTGATGGGCAGGAGATTTGAGCTCAGAATAGACCATTGTGGTCTGAAGTATTTTTTTGATCAGCCTACTCTGAATGCTAGGCAAGCAAGATGGCTAGAATTTCTATGTGAGTTTGATTTTGAAATCAAACACATAAAGGGAAAGGAAAATAAGGTAGCTGATGCACTTAGCAGGAAGGTGCAGGAAATGTGTGCGGCATCTCTTAGTCTTTGCCGATCAGATTTGAGGCAGCAGATTGTTAATCACACTACTGGAGATGAATTGTATGAGCAGGTAAAAGACAAATTGCAGCAGCAAAGTCTCGAGAAGAGGTATGAGGGATATAAATTGGAATAAGAGGGACTTATCACTTATCAAGGTAGGATTTATATTCTAGATGTAGCAGATTTGAGGAGAGTTGTTATGGATGAAATCCATCAAGCTCTGTATTCTGGTCACCCAGGATATCAGAAGACAATTGCTACAGCTAGAAAGCAGTACTTTTGGCTAGGAATGAAAAGGGATATGGCTGAGTACATTTCGAGGTGTATGAAATGTCAACATGTAAAGGTTGAGCATCAACATCCAGCAGGCTTGTTGCAACCTTTTCTAGTTCCAAAATGGAAATGGGAAGTTATTTCCATGGATTTTATTACAGGATTGCCGATGACTTGGAGACAAAATGATTCCATCATGGTTGTGGTGGACAAGTTTACTAAGGTGGCGCATTTTATACTAGTTAAGTCTATGCATAAGACTGATGACATTGCAAAGATCTTCATGAAGGAGATATTCAAATTGCATGGATTGCTAAAGGCAATAGTCTCTGACAGAGATGTCAAGTTCACTTCCAACTTTTGGAGGGGGTTGTTCGCAGATTTGGGTATAAATCTAAACTTCAGCACTGCATACGATCCTCAGACAGATGGTTAGAAAGAGAGATTTAATCAGGTGCTTGAAGACATGCTTCACATGTACGTAATGGACAAACCAACCAGGTGGGAAGATTACTTACACTTGGTAGAGTTTGCTTATAACAATGGACAACAGGCATCCTTGGGGATGAGTCTGTATGAAGCTTTGTATGGAAGAAGGTGTAGGACACCAGTGACTTGGGATAATCCAGTGAACAGGGTTGTGCTTGGACCAAAATTGCTCAAGGAAATGCAGCAAGAGGTTGTAAATATCAGGCAGAATCTGAAAGCAGCACAAGATAGACAGAAAATCTATGCAGATAAGCATAGGGTGAATAGGGAGTTCAGTGTTGGGGATCATTTCTACCTCAGAGTGAGGGAAAGGAAGAGTTCCTTGAATCTTGGAAGTTGTGCTAAGTTGTCACCAAGATATTGTGGGCCATTTGAAGTGCTTGAAAGAATAGGGCCAGTTGCGTATAGACTTGCATTGCCTACTAGCACTAGAGCTCATAATGTTTTTCATGTTTCTTTGCTTAAGAGATATGTACATGATCCTAACCATGTGATAAATTGGGATGTGATTCAGGTGGAACCCGAGGGAGAGTTCCGAATCGGGCCAATCTGCATCCTCGATAGGAAGGTCACAATGCTCTAGAATTGGGCCATAAGGTAGGTAAAGGTGCAATGGGAGCACTACAGACCTGAGGAGCATACATGGGAGCTAGAGGATGCCATGCAATTGGCACATATATTTTTATTTAATTCTGCAGAACACTGAGGCGATACCAGTGTAGCATTTTGTTCAATTTTGTAAAGCACTGAGGATAGTGCTATTGAAGGGGGAGGGGAATGTAACACCCCAGTTTTGACCCCGTTGCATTAGATGTATATGATGTATATATTGTAAATTATCATGGTGTGGAGCTAAAGGCCAAGGCCCCACCATTGATTGGTTATGATATGTTTTAGGTTGAAATTGTCACCGATGGTATATCGGGGCATGCGACATACCTATTGAGTTTTGTTATCATGTAAATATGCATCTTTAATTAAATAACCCAACCAGCTATGTTCACGGCAACTAAATAGAGAAGGGGCATGATTTTCACAAGGATAAGGGTAGGGAATTGTCAAACCTTGAGCTGTGAGAGAAATCCATGTGTCACAACCTTGTCTTATCCAACCACCACCATTAAAAGCTATGCTGTTGGTTGGGGCAGTTATGGCTGGAAGTGGAGTGTGGCAGGACTATCATTCCTTTCCCACACACACACTCCACCAGTGGATGGAACCTCACGATGGGCATAGGAATTTCTAAACCTCCCATTCCACGCACTACAGGACGCCATTCTTTCCATTGGCTGTTCATTCTCACGCACATGAGTTTTCCTCGTTTTACTCACACAGTTTTCCTCTACGGATTTGTAGATGGTATGGGCGGATACTTTCCTCACAAAATGATTGTGGGTTTGTGGTGGTCTCCCTTGCATTGTGTTTGCTGTGGTCTTATTTACATTTTGGGGATGGGAGTCTGTTCATTTTCACGCACAGGATGGGAGACTGTATTCTCTTCCCAATGTGGTATGTGCAAGTTTTTCTAGTGGATTCATTGCCTAGGATGGACTGTTGTTCTACCCATGTTGTAATTTGTGTTTACTGATATGTTTGGGGCCTGTTGAAATTTGCTTGGGAGTCATTTTCCCTGTTAAGCTATAATTGCTGATTAATTTCATGTGTGCAATGGTTTTTCTTCGGACTGTGCTAGGAGCAGGGGTGGGGGCTTGAGTTTCTTGATAAACCTGGTGTGTTTGGGAACCACACAAATAGAGATAGAGGGCTGGTTTTCTTCTCCACAACCCCTAAATAGCACTGGAAGGGAAGGCAGGGCTTGAGGGACTGTGTAGCAGAGAAGGGACTGATTCCTTGTGTTGGGTGTGTGTGGGTGTCTTAGAAGTCAGGCTAGTTCTGGTGTAGGTGTTCCTAGCTCTGTAATGAGATCATGAGCTTATCATTTATCCTTTCCCAACTTCTGGATGGCCTGATAAACCTGACCATGTTGGCTTGGCTGTCTTGTTGATGGCCTGATAAACCCAACTATGTTGGCTTGGTTGTGTTTTGTGTATCCTTGCCTATGTGTAAGCCTTCTTGTTCCTTATTCCTTGGAGAATCATGCCCAGCTCAGGGGTGGCAGTTTTGCTAAGAGATTAAGGAGCACACTGGCCTATGGTTGGGTGGAACGTTGCAGCGACGTAGCTAGTTGCGGAACGAGTTCTTCATAAGATAAGTGATCTTGTCCATTTTACTTCTGCAATCCTATTTACTGCTAATGATTATGATGAACATGTTGAATGAATGCTTGTATGAATGTATGTTGCTTCTGCTGTGTATGATAAACAATTGCATCTATGCATGTTCTAGTTCAAACCATTTTATTTCAGCATTTCAGCAATTTTATGAATGCACATGTTCATGGGGCTGGTCGTCGGATGGTTAACGCCATGGTAGCATACTCTTCACCAGTTGAAGGTTCGGGGACACTACAATCAAGAAATATCATAAGAAGGTCCCTACAGGATAGTAGGAGGAAATGGCTACATCGAACTAACCTCTTTTGTGCCCATATATGAATATGGTGAAGAAGAGGAAGAAGGGGTACTACTACATATCATAAATCATCCTAATAATCATCTGCATACCCTTTCTTAACCTACAACTCAACCACATCCTACTGAGAACATGCAACAACCTCCTTATCCAAAAATATTGAACTTAAACACATAACTTCCTCAACCCATATTTTATTTTCTGGGAGAGATGAGAAATGTTTGTGTGGTAATTCCATTATTTTTGGACATAAAGGATGTTCCCATCTACTCCAAATATTTCATACAATTATACTTATGAAAACCTATTAGGAAAAGAAAATATCTCGAGATTGTTCATGTGATCGGTCAATTAGTATATTTAATGTTTGGAAAGACCCTTATTGCTAAATACATATATCTGGAAAATACCATAGTAAATATGCAAATCAATAATGTTCTTATATTCATAACTCTAATCGATTTAGGTGTTTCAATTAATGTAATGAAAATATAAAATATGGAAATGCTTCGATATTTTATCTACATCAAAATCACATTGTTTTACAGTTAGATAATCAATTAACAATCAAACCAAAGGCAAGTTTAGAAGACCCGGTAATTTGGGGGGATACACCTTGATTTTGGAAAGACCATGGTTATCCATATCCAATGCCTACATTGGTTGTAAATCCAAAAATATGACTATTTCCCATGGTATTTCTACTAAGAAAAGTACACTCTATCCCCTTGGTAATCCTAGTATAGAACAAGAAATACCATTGTGGGTGGAAGAAGATTACGATGATGGAAATGACAATACACTTCTTACAATAGATAAATATATTTGTGTAAAATAAAATATTGAGGATGAGATGATTAATGATCTCAATGCTAATTCCTTCTCCTCCTCAAGATCAAATTATCAAATTGTCAACTATATTTTGGATCCTCCCACTCAAAAAAACTATTTCTTGGATGATTCCTCCACAACAATACACATCATATGCCTCCCTCCTAGATATGAAAACAAATCCACCAACATACCCTAGAGAGAACCATGGATATCAATTATGAACTCTCAACTTCACAAAGAGAGAAACTAATTTGTTTAGTGCAAATCATATCGTTGCATTCACTTGGGGTTGTATGGATATGACGGGGGTTCATATAGAGTTATGCATTCATCACATATACATAAAAGAGGACTCTTTGCCTATCTAGAAACCATATGAAAACAAAATCATGTTGATGTATTTGTAACTTCGGAATGTATTCATCTATGTATCTTATGTATTGTAACCCGATGTTTATTCTGGGATGTATCTATAATGTAATTGAGTCATGTTGTCATGCCCCGATGTTCTGATCGGGAGGATCAATAATGTAACAAGTCATGTCAATTCATTGTGGGTAACCCTCTGATTTTCTAAGGGTTAAGGTCTCTGCAGTTCTAGGGCATTAGGGTTATTAGACTCTCCTAGTAGAGGTCGGCCCTAGTAGGGTTTTAGTCATGTCAGGATTAGTATAAATAGAAAACTAGAGTCTCTATTTATCACACAACACACTTAAGTGTAGCACATAGTTGAGGAAGGAGAAGACACTAGGGCTGGACAAGAAGAAGATTACAACTATTGGGAGATCACTTACTGTTTTGGTCTTTTACTATTTTGGTGTTGATTCTATCTCTGAGGAAGTTGCGGGGTTTTCTCCATTTATGGTTTTCTTGAGGAAAAACATTGTGTTCATTGTCTCTTGTTTTTTATTGTTGTACTTGTTATTCTCTCTATTAAAGATCCTAATAATGCTAGCTTAATGTTGAAAAACTAACATGGTATCAGAGCTAACTTGAGAAGAAGACACTGTGCAGCTGCGGGAACTAGGGCTTCCTAGTTTGTGGATCTTCCTCCATAGATTTTCAAAAAAATTAAGGTGGAATAAATCTCCTCCTTAGGGCGCATCTTTCTATCGAAGTAGAATCCAATTCTGAGGTTTTTCAGTTTTGGACCCAACACTACTACCGAAAATGAGGGCTTTTCACAAAAGAGGAATTTTTCTGTGAGCCTAGGCTTGGATCGATCTCCTCCCCAAAATCAAATTTAGGGACAAATTTTAAGACATTTGGGTGGATAGATCTCCAGAAAAGCAAAACCTTAATTTGCTCCTAAACCAGCTCTGCAGGATTTCAGCTCAAGTTTCAGATCCGACATCTTGACCTTGTAAGATCTAAAATCTTTTTTATTTCCATTTGAGGTTCTCAGTTAAGATGTCTCATCATACCAAGCTTGATGAAAAGCTTGAGGGAGCCGATAACTTTCGAGCCTGGAAGTATAGGATCTCCTTGGTCCTGGAAGAGAATGAGTTAGACTCCTACATCCATGAGGAGGTTCCAGTCCTAGAGGGAGATGAGGCAAAGACCTTACATAAGATGAAGATGGTTATGGAAAAGAGGATCATTTCTGATTCTATCAAGGATCACCTTATACCTCAGGTGTCCTCTCTCAAGACACCTAAATCTATGTTTGATGCCCTAACCAAGTTGTTTGAAGGGAAGAACATAAACCGAAAGATGACTCTAAGGAATCAAATGAAGAATGTGAAGATTTAGAATGCAGAGACTATCTAGTCCTACTTCACAAGCATTTCTTATATCAAGGAAAAATTAGAAGCTATAGATGAAGAAGTGGAGAATGCAGAGATTGTGATGACAACACTAAATGGCCTTCCTAGGTCATGGGATTCTTTCATCCAAGGAATCTGTGCTAGAAAGAAGTTAGTCAAATTTAGCAGACTATGGGAATAATGCTCTCAAGAAGAAGCACAGATAGCAGCTCGAGAAGAGAAGATGGGAAGTGAAGATCAAGCTCTCACAGTTCACTCTAAGAAAGGCAGAAGAAAACCTCATCACTTCAAAGGTAAGAATCCTCATCATAGAGATAACAATAGAAAGGACCCATCTAGATTAAGATGTTATACATGTGATGAAATAGGAAACTTTTCAAACAACTATCCTAAGAACAAGGTCCACTCTCATAAGAAGAAGGGGAACAAAAGAATACATCATGCTCATGCTGCAGAGGATGATGAACCATCCAAGAAAAGAACCAGATATGAAAGTGAATATTCTTCAAGCAAGGATGAATATGTTTTGATTTCCACTCTCATAGGTAACATTACTCATGGTAGTGATGATTTGCTTATAGACAGTGGGGCTTCCAAACATATGACTGGATTCAAGGAATCCTTTGTAAGACTATCAGAACATGAATCACCTCACAAGGTGAAACTAGGAGATGACTACCAATATCCAATAAAAGGTAGTGAGGAATATTCCTATAAACTAGACTCTGGAAAGTCTCTAACAAGGAAAGAAGTATTTTTTGTGCCAGGACTCAAGAAGAAGCTTCTCTCCATATCAGAATTGGATGCAAAAGGAATGAGGGTTGCATTCATAGATGGTCAAGTTATCATGTGGCCAAGAGGTAAGACTATAGATGATGCAGTGGTAATTGGAGAACAAGAAGGAGGTTTGTACAAATTGAAGGGCCATCCAGAACAAGCCTTGATCCATGACACAGTAGAGCCAAATGAGCTTTGGCATAGAAGGCTTGCACATGTGCATTACAGTGCACTACCTATTGAAAGAAAAGTTGTTGAAGGTCTTCAAGAATTCCAAGCAAAACATGATGGGATATGCAAAGGATGTGCGAAAGGAAAGAATACAAAGAAGAAATTTCCTAGTAGCGAAAGAAAAGCCAAAGGAATCCTAGAAATCATCCACTCCAATGTATGCGGTCCTATGTCATCAAACTCACTAAGCGGGTATGCATACTATGTTTCTTTTATTGATTATTTTTCTAGGAAGACATGGGTTTACTTCATGAAGAACAAAGATGATGTATTCATCAAATTCAAGGAATTCAAAGCCTTGATCGAGAACCACACTGAAAAGAAGATCAAGACTTTTCAATCAAATAATGGCAGAGAATTCACTTCAAATCAATTCAAAGAGCTATGCAAAGAATCAGGGATTAAGAGGGAGTTGTCCACTCCTTATAATCCACAACATAATGGGATTGCATAATGGAATAATAGAACTATCATGGAAGCTGCAAGAGCTATGCTTCATGATCAAGACCTTCCTATGCATCTTTGGGTGGAAGCTGCCAGAACAGTGGTGTATGTACAGAACTGTACTCCACATAGATTACTCACGAACAAGACTCCTGAAGAAGTATTCTCCGGTAAGAAACCAAAAGTTAGCCATCTCAGAATATTTGGTTGTCGTGTGTACATACACATTCCAAAAGAGAAGAGAACAAAATTAGATCCTTCAGGAAAGAAGGGTATATTTGTGGGATACTCTGAAAGCTTGAAGGCTTACAGAATATATTTTCCAGGGTACAAGAAGATTGACATCAGCAGGGATGTGACATTTGATGAAGACACAACTTACAACAAATCCAGAAAGAGAACTGCTGAAGAGCCTGACAAAGCAAAAGCAAAAGCACCCAGAATTCATGATACAACCATGAATGAAGAAGCTCAAGAAGAAGATCAAGAATTCGAAGAACCACAAAGACCTATAGATCCACCTCTAGAGAAGAATAATCATAAGAGGAAACCTGCTTGGGTATGATAACTTATCCAAGGTGCGGAAAGATATGGGGCTCCAGAAGAGAATCACAAAGAAAGAAAGAGAACCATATTCTGCTCCAGGTATGTAGCTTTACTATGTGATTTCATTGATAAAGAACCTTCCAGTTACGAAGAAGCGGTAGAACGGAAAGAATGGAAGGATGCTATGATCGAAGAATACCAATCGATCATGAAGAATGATGTTTGGGATGTTGTCCCAAGACTAGAAGGGAAGTCAGTTGTAACTTCCAAATGGATCTACAAGATCAAGCATGCTGTAGACAGTAGCATTGAAAAATATAAAGCAAGATTTGTGGCACGGGGTTTCTCTCAGAAAGAAGGAATAGATTATGAAGAAACCTTTGCAGCTGTAGCCAGATACACTTCCATCAGATCGGTACTTACTCTGGCTGCAGTGATGAAATGGAAGATACACCAAATGGTTGTCAAGACTGCTTTCTTGAATGGTGTAGTAGAAGAGGAAGTGTATGTAGAACAACCACTCGGGTTTGAGACACATGACAAAGAGTCTCATGTATGCAGATTGAAGAAAGCCCTATACAATTTGAAACAGGCACCCAGGACCTGGTACAACAGAATTGATAGCTTTCTATCTAGTTTGGACTTTACCAAGAGTAAAGCAGATTCCAACCTTTACTAGAAGGTTGAAGATGGCAACCCAGTGATGCTTCTACAATATGTAGATGATCTATTTCTAACAAGTACGGATGGGTTGATTGCTGATATGAAGAGAATGCTTGCTGCTGAGTTCGAAATGAAGGACTTGGGGATGATGCATTACTTTCTAGGTATGGAGGTGTGGCAGAGTATAGATGGAATATTCCTTGGACAAGGGAAGTATGCAGTAGAGATCCTGAAGAGGTTTGGCATGATGGACTGCAAGGCTATGTCCACACCTATGGGATCAAACCTGAAGCTATTGAGTGATGCTTCATCAGAGTCATTTTATGCTACGATGTATCGTTAGATGATTGGGTCATTGATGTACCTGACGAACATGAGACTGGACATTTGCTTTGCTATGAACACCTTGAGCCAGTTCTTAAAAGATCCGAGAAATGTTCACTTGATTGCTGTAAAGCATATTCTGAGGTACCTAAGTGGTATAGTTGATTATGGGCTCAAGTACGATGCGAATCAAAAGATTAACCTGGAGGGTTATGTTGATTCAGATTGGGCAGGCAGTGCCATCGATAGGAAGAGCACTTTAGGGTGTTGCTTCAGTATGGGATCAGTTGTGATCTCTTGGTTTAGCAGGAAGCAATCATATGTGGCACTAAGTACAGCTGAAGCAGAGTATGTCGCAGTTTGTTTAGCTATTTGTTATAGCAGATTTCACCACTCTAGGTGAATAACACTTTGTATGGCCTTTCCCTATCCTGCTGCAGACTCCTTAGCCCCTATGGACCACTTTTTGTCCTTTGATGTTTCCTTGATCATCCCTAAAAACACATGAAAAATGTTGTACACAATTTTTAACCTTATAAGCGCGTACATACGCGGGTTCAAGACATATAACCACGTACATCGGGATGTGTAAATAATCCAAATCCTTTTGGATTTTTCCTTGACATGGATCCGACTCATTTGACTCCTGGCCTTCCAAATGCCCAAGCCACCCAGAATTATTCAGTTGTCGAGGATTTGGGCCATACTCCTTATGCGATGTCTACATTGGAAGTGCTTCAGAGTTGTCCTTCGCAAAGGAAGGAATTGCTTACTGCCCTTGGTGTGAACGATGATGATTCTTCCTCCATGATCAAATTTGAAACCGCAGGACATCAGCCTCGCTTGCCCTACTATGTGTCTCTTTTGGTGCACATAGAATGTCTTGGTATGACCATCAAACGTACTATGATTAACGAGGGCGCTACTACTTCTGTGATGTCTTTGGCCTATTGGAAGGGTCTCGGTTCTCCTAAGCTGTCTAAATCAGCGACTATGTTAACTACTTTCGATGGGAGATCATTTAGGCCACACGACATCCTTCCTTCCCTTAAAGTCCGTTTGGGGGGGAAGACCATTGCGATAGAGGTTGAGGTGGTTGATGCGCCCCTTGACTATAATCTCCTGCTGGGTAGGAACTAGATGTATAGTATGCAAGCCGTTGCATCTTCCCTGTTTTGCATTGTATGCTTTCCACATAATGGGAAGATTGTAACGATTGATCAAATGCCATTCAGGAATCCGTCTATTACTGCATCCTCGGGAACTTCAATCCTGATCATTGAGCATTCTCAGCCAGCAACTGGGAGTGTGGGTGTAGGCATGTATCCATCCCTCATGGGAAGCTTTAGTTGTCCTGCACCGATCCTCATGATAGGATCTTGTTTTGATGAGGCTTCGACATCTACGACCTCGGTGTCTTTTCGCACAACCCATATGGAATATCCTTGGATCCTTCCTTCACTGAGTATTTCGAGTGAGCTTGTTGAGATGAGCGTGCTGTTTCCTGTAGCCATGATAGCTTATCAAGCTAATCTCAAGTGTGTTGCAGAGCCTTGTTCTTCCTCTTCGCGGACGGAGGAGGAAGACCCCTATGTGCTGCCGGCATGGGCAGTATAGTCTTCTCATGCCCATGACTACCTTGATACGGTTTTCCCTTCAGATGAAGCGATTATCGAGGCTATGTCGGGAGTTGAGCCACCATGGGAGGAACTTCATCATAGATCGTACTTTCTTCTAGAGCTTGATCGTTTGGAGCATGACGATTATAGGGAGATTCTTAGTCAGAAAGTTGGTATTCCTATGGTTCCATTAAGCTCTCCTGGTCCAATGGCTGATGGAAACATGGAGAACATATCGTCAATGATTCCTATCAACATTTCTTGTAATCCTGGCACAATTGAGAATGTCTATATTAGGGCGGATTGTTCCCATGCTGAGATTCTTGAATATTGTTACGGAGAGAAATTCCTATGGATTGGGGTACCACAACAAACAGCTAGACTCCAGAAATCAATATTTCCCAATATGCAATAAAAATAAAAACATCTAACACTAAAGGATCGAACCTCGTACCTTATTCCGGACGGTTGAAGTAGATCCCCGTTGAGCTTTCCAATC
>LPNX010328655.1:329092-351465 GCA_001517045.1 Pseudotsuga menziesii
TACAGACTCAAGTATAATTCTGGCAACAATGGACTATAGTTTCGATACTCTCAATTCTCTCTTATGCTTTCAATGTCTCAATGGTTCCTAATATAGATTTTCAAAGTGATACTGAAAGGTCGAATCCATGTGATCTCAAGGCATATGGAATGCCAGGAGTCATATGAGTCGGATCCAAGTCAAGGAATGCTCCAACATTTTTGGATTATGCACACATCCCGATGTACACGACTATCGAGGGAATATCCGCGTATGTACGCGGTTATCGGGGAAAAGGTCACGTATATAATTTTTCTAATGTTTTTAGGGATGGTCAATGATACATCAAAAGACAACAAATGGTCCATAGGGAATAATGAGTCTACAGCGGGACAGGGGAAGGCCATACAATGTGTGATTCACCTAGTGTGGTGAAATCCGCTATAACAGATGCCCCCTAATGTATGAGATCAGAGGGGTTATACGATGGCCGAATTACATTATAAGTCCATCCCAGAAGTGAAGTGATGAAGGTACCCAATGGAAGACCAGCCACCCAATCAGCATAATACCATAATACAACTCTGCATATAACCGCGAATACATATAGTAGTCCCGGATACATAAGAGTACAATAGCCATGAATAGGCATGAAACATGATAGAACATATGTGGTCATTTCCACGTACAATATACATAGATCAGAATCTCCATGATGAAGATATACAAGGTACAATGATCTCCACAAAGGCTGAAGATATATAACAGATCAAGATATCCATAGTGGCTGGAAATGTCTAACATATACTGGAACAATTCACGAGAGCTGAAATCTCATGAACACTGGCACGATCAAGGAGGTAGCATATAGTGGATGCCACCAATCTGGAAGGTCTTCTACACAAACCGCTACGAGTACATGTCCTACTATGTGAATAGAGGTGTCGAGGTCGAACATAGTAGTCCATCATCTGATTACCGGTCATTGATGTATACCATTAACAGACGCGAGATCACCCACCAATAATGAAAATGGGAATCAAGGTACTAGAGTGCAAACTAACAAGTGTGAATAAATGTGTTGAGGTCGAACACTTGAGAGAATCCATTGATCAGGGGACATTGATGTATTCCCAAAACTGTCGATGGCGAGAGAACCTGCCACTGATGACTGCAAGTCTCAAGGCACTCAAAAATGACTCTAGACTCCAATCCCAGAATAAATGATCTGAAGTCGATGGGATGAAATCCGCTGGAAGGAGGGCATTAAGGCATCCCCCATCATCCAACACGAGGTACTCAGCAAGGCTGTATAATATGGAAGAACTCGATCATAAGGTGCACGAAGCAGTAACTGTACCGGGAATGGCCGACATGCAAAGTCAAGATAACTGAGGAATGGCCGACTCAGGTTTCAACTTCCTTCGAACAAGAGCATAACGACGTATGGTGACTAAATGAAGGTAGCATAGACTCGATATACAAACCAAGACATCTCTATGATGCAGGAGGCATCAATAGAGGCTCCATAGGGACTAGAAGCTTAACCAGTCGGTGGAGATAAAACTCAGATAAACGAGTACAGCTCCTAAGTCAAACTATAACCCAACCAATGGATGTGATATACAGTGCTCTGTTTGAAGGAGACACGACTCGAAAGCTGCCAAAGATAATATCTTTTCTTGTCCGGCTTTTTGGTTTTTTGATTTTTTTGGTCTTTTTCAGTTATTTGAAAAGCTTGAAAAAAGAATAAACTAGCTTTATAGTTACAAACTAGGATGAGACGAGTGTCATAAAGGCAAACAAACTAGTTCCAAGCAGTGGAACATACCTATTCTCAATGCAAGGATACATGTGTAGGATATCGACACTCAGGGGAAAATCCCCTCCCGATAAAAAGGGAATCAAGATGCGAAGGATATAAATAAAGGCTCTGCATGGCTAGACATGAGACAAGCTCGGGCTATATGGCTGAAACGCAATGTCAGGGGAGCCGGCATAAAGCTCAATAAGATAGGCAAAGCTTATGATAATGCATCCACAACTTGATACAAGGGGATTCCAGGGGAAAAGAGGCCAGCATAAGATCAAGAGGAGTATGAGGCTCTTGCTAAATGTCATGGCAATACTATACAATGGACTCCCACACCCTAAAGGGGGAAACATCAGCATGGGCACCAAATGCAAATAAGGTGCTAACTAGGGTACCCATGTAAGGTGAGTCTCTACAACTCATATCATGCCACTTCTATAGCAGCAAGAAGGTTCCGTGACATAATAGAGTGGGTTCGTACCTAAGGATATAGTGACATGGTCATAAGGTCATGCAAAATGCAAATGGTGGTGAACCTAACCTGTATGCCAGTATAGACGTTATACCTAAGATCAGTACAAACGGGTCAATCCAAAGGCTGAAACATCGCTGAAAACGGTCTTCTACATCACAGATTAGGTCAGAAATGGTCCAAAAAGGTTAGAAACGGTCAAAACTATAGGAAAGGGGGTAAAAATTTTCAAATATTTGAAAATTTTTCTATAAATAGTAAAAAATATAAATCATTTAAAACTTTTACCCATTTGAGCTCTGATATTCAACTGCGAATTCCAGGAGATCCAGGCGGCGGAATTCACACCGATTCTTCCAGGTACTTACTCATGTTCCCAACTTGCATTTCAATACAAATTTTATAATTTTTCATGGTCAAATGAATTTTTAAAGGCCAAACTTACATGAGCGCTATGGCCCACGCGGGTATCGAGGTTTTTCCGCGTATAGGGCTGGCTATATGCGGAAAAGGGACCAGAAACCACGTACATACGCGGCTGTTTTGAAAACAGCTGCGTATGACGCTGCGCATAAGGATTTCTAAGAATCTAATGGACATTTTGGTCAACTTCTCATGCAGGATGGTGCTAGAGTGGTGAGAACGCGAGCATGGTGATGTAGAGGAAGCAATAAGGGCTGACAGAATGGCTCAAGAAGCTCTAAGAAGATGCGGACTCTACAAGTTTTGGTGCCTAGGAGGCTTAAGGGCAAAACTAAGACTACTACAGATGCTTGTAGACTATTGGGATCCGGACTCAGAGTCCTTTCGGCTAGACGGTATGTCCCTCACCATTGAGGTGGAGGATATTTATTTTATCACAGGTCTATCACAGCGAGGTGAGATGGTGAACATTCGTGCCCGAGGAGGGCCAGGTCATGGGTTGACTATCGATGAGTACATAGCTGTGTACTGCTACCCAGAGACGGAGAAGGTGGGGAGTCAAGTTCCCACCAACGCTATACAGGTACTAGGACTAAAGGCCATACTACTGACGCTGGGCAGGATAGCAATCTTAGCATCACTCCATCAGGCATCTCGGCCACTGATGTTCTATGCGATGGAGTGCATGACACCCACCATCTATGACTGGAGCACTTCCCTACTGAGTAACATGAAACATCAGCTCAGCGAGTGCAAGGCAGGTAGGATATGGAACTTTGGGTTCAGCAGTATCTTGAGCACATTTTTCTTTGAGCGTGTTCCGGGATTGATCCCTAGAGTGGATGTTCCTCTCCATGGGGTTCGAGATCTGGCCCAACGACGGTGGGCAGACGCGATGCGCAGACTGGGGGGTGGTAGGGTGGCCAACCCTTATCCAGTAGACTTTTTTCCATGGTGGCGATGACAGATTGTTGCCATAGAGGACTACCCTTATGGAAGGATAGACTTCCGGGGAGACCCGGACATGCCATTACCACCAGGATCAACATATGGAGACATAGGTAACGAATCTCGGCCCTTACTCTTTTTAAAAAATTTTGAAGTATTTAATTTTTTTGTGTTTTATTGATTAATGGAATCAAAAAGACATGTTTTTGGGTGACAATACATAGTGACATCTACCATTCATGTGCAGATGTGGGACCACGGCGACCAGAGGGCTTCCCACGTCATAGACGGAGGGGAAGAGGAGACGATATCACCGGTGTGGATGCGGAGCGAACGCTCCAAAGCATCCATACCAACTTTGTGCAACTGACTCACAGGATTCCCATGGCGCAAGTCGAGGACTTTCCTGAGGCTATGCAGAGACAGGTGGTTGGTGTACCACGCGCATGGGTGCGTTTATTCCGGCGGCTAGCTAGAGCCATGGTGACATATCATGATCACAACCCTCATCCACCTCCACAGGACTAGACACCTAGGAGTGTATCTATTTTGTACTACCGTGTATATGATGCTGGCTTTCAAAGCCCCAATTTTGTATTATGACACTATGTATTACCACATTTTTGATGTATATAAAAAAGTTTTATGGTGATCGGTTTATTTATTTACATGTGTAAAAATTGTGTTTATGATTAATTTATAATGAATGAAACAAATGCCAATCTAACACATAGTTAGCATATGAGTCAGCAATTTGATTAAAATTTCTTGGAATGTGTATATATGTTATGTTCTCAAATTGTCGTTCTAGCAATCTCACACGTAAGAATCTCCTCAATAACATCGGATCTCTAACATGGTACAAACCATTTAGCTGTGACACTACTAACTCTAAATCAAGATGTTCCTCAAGAGAGAGAACACAATGCGAAATGGCATCCCGTAGAAGCTCGATAACGGCACTATATTCAACAACATTGTTGGAATATGGCCGTAGACATACACCTCCTGAAGACAGTACATGACCCATAGGAGTAAAAATCACCCAAGCAGCTGAGGCTGTGTGTTGAGTGTGACGGCTTGCACCATCCGCAAATCCTATGTAGGTGGAATATTCCATTGACATCTGCCACAAGAAATGGAAACTAATCACAAACCCGATCACGATAAACAAGACCTAACTATGCAAAAAAGCTGTACAATAATATACAACAAACAACCTTGGCTAAAGATCATGCATAGTATTTTTTAAGATAGAGCCCATTTCTAGGCTCCGCCAAGGCTGTCCCTTTGTAATCCACTAACTCGTAGGAACCCTTCTCTAATACACATTTAACCACGTAAGGACCACGCCACATAGGATTGAACTTCCCTGCCCCCAAGGGTTCTTTCGATTGATCCCACAAAAGGACCAAGTCTCCCTCACTAAACACTCTCGGACGGACAGACTTATCATATTGGGCCTTTACACAAAGCTTATTAACCTCTAGAGTCACCAAGGCATCTCTACGCTGCTCATCGAGTTTCTCAAGGTGAACCAAATGCTCCTCCAAAGACGAAGTGTTTGGTAAGAGTTCTACGGCTAACTTCAACGAAGGAATCTTGCATTCAACCGGCAATATTGACTCCACTCCATGAACAAGCTGATATGGAGAAAAACCAGTGGCATTATTTACCGCGGTTCGGTATGCCCACAAAGAAGGATACAACATAATATGCCAATTAGTCTTGCTTTGTGCGATGGTTCATTGGAAAATGGACTTAAGTGATTTATTCATAGCTTCAACCTATCCATTCGCTTGAGGATAGTAAGAAGAGGAGTGCTCTTGCTTATATCCTAACTTGGATGCCAACTCTTCGATCATCCGATTCTGAAAGTGCGAGCCATGGTCAGTGACAAGCTCTCTTGGAATCCCGAACCTAGAGATGATTTGGTTGAATACGAAGTGAGCGGCTGTCTCACCGTCAGATTTCACTGTAGGCATTGCCTTAGCCCATTTCGTGAAGTAATCGACAGCCACTATGATATGATGGTGCCCCCCAGCCGAAGCTAGGTTGCAATCCATAAAATATAGCCCCCACTTGGTGAAGGGACCGGCGGTGATAATAGGGTGTAACGGGGTAGGCTTCGAGCGCATGTTACGTGCGAACACCTGGCAAGGGTGGCACCTCTTGACCGCTTCAATACAATCCTTGAAGATCGACGGCCAGAAATATCCTGCTCTCAAAATATTTTGGGCTGTAGCAAGCCCAGATAAATGACCACCACACGCCCCTCCGTGGCAATCATTAAGCACTACCTCAGCCTCATCATGATTTAAACAATGTCGTAAAATGGAATATAGTCCACGGTGGTACAAAGTATTGTCCACTATGAGGTAGTTCTTGGAAACATGACGTAATCGACATCGCTCATCTCGCGAGAGGTGAGTAGGGGTCCTCTGCATTTGCAAATATACTATGATATCACTGTACCATGGGTCAGCGTTGAGATCAAGAAAATGTGTTCATCAACGAACGTATCTTCACATACCGACTCCTCAGCCTCGCTCAAAAAATATGATATGAGCTCTGCAAATATTAAAGTTTCTTCGATTTTGCCGAAACAAACTCGAGATCAAACTCTTGCAGAATGACAATCCACTTATTATATTTTCCCCCAATCATCCTACGTGTGAGGACGAACTGAAATGGATTGACATGGGCAACAACCAAAGTTTGGTGAAGGAGAATATAATGTCTCAAACACTACACCGCATGTACAGTGGCCAAGGCAAGCTTCTCTACATGAGAATACCGAATCTCTGTGTCAATAAGGTTTCAGCTCAGATAGTATATGACATGCTCCTAGAGCTCCTCATCCTCCTGAACCAAAACCATCCCAATCGTCTCTAAAGACGTGGCCACATATAATAGGAAATCGCGGCTATAATCCGGAGGACTAATCACCGGGGCCGATGCTAGGGCTCTCTTAAGTGCATCGAAGGACTCCTGGGCTCGCTCATCCCATTCAAAGGGAGTATCCTTCTTCAGGAGATGCATGAAACCTCTAGTCAAATTGGCGAAATTGACAACAAATCTTCGTAGGAAGTTTTCCATGCCTTGCAAACACTGAATATGATGAATCTTTCGCGGGGGAGACAATTGAAGTATTGCCTCCACCTTCAAGGGGTCGACTCTTATACCCTCTTTCGAAATGATAAATCCTAACAGACAACTTGATTTCACACAAAAGATGCACTTATGAGGGTTCAATCTAACAGAATAATGCCGGCATCTTTCGAACACCAATCTCAAGTGATAAGAATGACGCATCCTCATACGAGAATGAGCAGCGAGGTCATCCAAAAATACTTCGATAATGGACTTGAGATCATGGAAAATCAAGGTCATCGCCCGCTGAAAGGTAGCCCCGGCGTTTTTAAGGCCGAAAGGCATTTTCCAATACGCAAATGTTCCCCAAGGACAAATAAATGCGGTCTTATATTGGTCCTCAGGTTTAATTTGAATCTGATTATATCCAGAAAAATCGTCCATAAAGGAGAACACCTCGCTACCCGCACACTCATCCAAAATCTGATCTATAAACGGTGTGGGGAAGTTATCCTTAGGACAGGCACGCTTTAAATCATGGAAATCAGTGCATATACGGATTGCTCCTTGCTTCTTATCCACCAGAACGGGGTTTGAAACCCACTCCGTCAAGGGAACGGGATAGATGAAACCAGCTTTCAATAGTTTCTCTATCTCTGCCTTTATGGCGGGTGCTTTCATAGGATTTACCGCGCGTAAACACTGTCGAAAAGGCTTCGCGTTGGGGTAAGTCTTAATTTCGTGTTCGACAATCCGAGGGTCAATCCCTGGCATCTCATTGTAAGACCAAGCAAAAACATCGCGAAATTCCTTGAACAGCTCGGTATACTCACGAATCTCATCTTGGGAACAATCCACCCCAATGTACACATTCTCAACCGTACCAGGGTTTTGAGAAATGTTGATAGGCATAGTTGACGATATGTTTGCCATGTTTCCATCAGCCATCTGACCAGGAGAGCTTAATGGAATCATGGGCCTACCAGCTTTCTGTCTAAGAATCTCCCTATAATCCTCATGCTCCAAAAGGTCAAGCTCTGGAAGGAAATATGATCTATGATGGAGTTCCTCCCATGGTGGCTCAACTCCTGACATAGCCTCGATGATCGCTTCATCCCAGCAGAATCGCCAATTCTGTTATGGAGAGAAATTCCTATGGCTTGGGGTACCACAACAGACAGCTAGACTCCAGAAATCAATCTTTCCCAATATGCAATAGAAATAAAAACATCTAACACTAAAGGATCGAACCTTGTACCTTATTCTGGACGGTTGAAGTAGATCCCCGTTGAGCTTTCCAATCTTCAGTTTGAATTGTTATAGCACGTCCTCAACAACAAGTAAACAATACAAGCATACTATATTTCATGGTGTTAGATCTATTTTAGCATATATAATCAATAATGTATAAGCATTTGACATATTCCAATGGATGCAACATTCATTCAAATACACATTACTGGACAGGAAAATATATTTCTATTAATATGAATCAAAGATTACAAGTGACAACCTCTGACGGCACATCTGTGAACCGGAGAAACTGAATCCCCCACTTGGGCCTCCACCACCTCAATCCTCCATCACTTCGATAGCAAGCTTACAAGCAAAGGGAAAACTTGGGAAGAACACAACAGTGCTCCAAAGGGACAAAGGGATGCAGACTCAAGTATAATTCTGGCAACAATGGACTATAGTTTCAATACTCTCAATTCTCTCTTATGCTTTCAATGTCTCAATGGTTCCTAATATAGCTTTTCAAAGTGATACTGAAAGGTCGAATCTATGCTATCTCAAGGAATATGGAAGGCCAAGAGTCATATGAGTTAGATCCAAGTCAAGGAATGCTCCAACAGTTTTGGATTATGCACACATCCTGATGTACGCGACTATCGAGGGGATATCCGCGTATGTACGCGGTTATCGGGGAAAAGGCCGCGTATATAATTTTTCTAATGTTTTTAGGGATGGTCAATGATACATCAAAAGACAACAAATGGTCCATAGGGAATAATCAGTCTACAGCGGGACAGGGGAAGGCCATACAATGTGTGATTCACCTAGTGTGGTGAAATCTGCTATAACAAATATACCGAGCTATTCAAGGAATTCCGTGATATTTTTGCTTGGTCTTACGACGAGATGCCAGGTATTGACCCTCGAATTTTTGAACATGAAACTAATACTTACCCCAACGCTAAGCCTATTCGACAACGTTTACGCGTCGTGAATCCTAGGAAAGCACCCGCCATTAAGGCAGAGATAGAGAAGCTGTTGAAAGCCATTTTCATCTATCACGTTCCCTTGACGGAGTGGGTTTCAAACCCCATTTCGGTAGATAAGAAGCAGGGAGCGATCCGCATATGCACTGATTTCCACGATTTGAATCGTGGCTATCCTATGGATAACTTCCCCACACCATTTATAGATCATATTTTGGATGAGTGCGCGGGTAGCGAGGTGTTCTCCTTCATGGATGGATTTTTCGGGTATAATCAGATACAGATTAAACCTAAGGACCAACACAAGAATGCATTTATTTGTCCTTGTGGAATGTTTGCATATCGGAAAATGCCTTTCGGCCTTAAAAAGGGTAGAGATACATTTCAACGGGTGATGACCTTGATTTTCCACAATCTCAAGTCTATTATTGAAGTATTTTTGGATGACCTCGCTGTTCATTCTCGTATGAGAATGTGTCATCCATACCACTTAAGATTGGTATTCGAAAGATGCCGACACTATTCAGTTAGATTAAATCCTCATAAGTGCATCTTTTGCGTGAAGTCAGGTCATTTGTTAGGATTCATCATTTCAAAGGAGGGTATAAGAGTCGACCCTTTGAAGGTTGAGGCAATACTTCAGTTGTCTCCCCCGAAGAATATTCGTCATCTTTAGTGTTTGCAAGGCATGGAAAACTTCTTACGAAGATTTGTTGTCAACTTTTCCAATTTGACTAGAGGCTTTATGCATCTCTTGAAGAAGGATACTACCTTTGAATGGGATGAGTGAGCCCAGGATTCCTTCGATGCACTCAAGCGAGCCCTATCATCAGCCCCGGTGATTAGTCCTCCGGATTATAGCCGTTATTTTTTATTATATGTGGTGGCGTCTTTAGAGACGATTAGTATGGTTTTGGTTCAAGAGGATGAGATGCTCCAAGAGCATGTCATATATTATCTGAGCCGAAACCTTATTGACACAGAGATTCGTTATTCTCATGTTGAGAAGCTTGCTTTAGCTACCGTACATGCGGTTCAGCGTTTGAGACATTATATTCTACTTTGCTAGACCTTGGTTGTGGCCCATGTCAATCCATTTCAGTTTGTCCTCACATGAAGGATGATTGGGGGAAAGTATAATAAATGGATTGTCATTCTGCAAGAATTTGATCTCGAGTTTGTTTCGGCAAAATCGAAGAAGTCTTTAGTCTTTGCAGAGCTCATATCGGACTTTCTGAGTGAGACTGAGGAGCTGGTATGTGAAGATACATTTGTTGATCAACACATCTTCTTAATATCTACATTAGACCCATGGTACAGGGATATCATAGTATATCTGCAAACACAGAAGACCCCTACTCACCTCTCGCAAGATGAACGACGATGATTATGTCACATCTTTAAGAACTACCTTATAGTGGACAATAATTTGTACCATCGTGGGGTAGATTCCATTTTACAACGTTGTTTAACTCATGATGAGGCTGAGGTTGTGCTGAATGATTGCCACGGAGGGGCATGTGGTGGTCATTTATCTGGGCTTTCTACAGCTCAAAATATTTTGAGAGCGGGTTATTTTTGGTCGTCGATCTTTAAATATTGTGTTGATGCGGTCAAGAGGTGCCACCCTTGCCAGGTGTTTGCACGTAATATGCACTTGAAACCTGCCTCGTTACATCCCATTATCACCATCGGTCCCTTCACTAAGTGGGGGCTTGATTTTATGGATTGCAACCTAGCTTCGGCTGGGGGGCACCATCACATTATAGTGGTTGTTGATTACTTCATGAAATGGGTTGAGGCTATGCCCACAGTAAAATTCGATGGTGAGACAGCCGATCACTTTGTATTCAACCAAATCATTACTCGGTTCAGGATTCCGAAAGAGCTTGTCACTGACCATGGCTCGCACTTTCATAACCGTATGATGGAAGAGTTGGCATCCAAGTTAGGGTATAAGCAAGATCACTCCTCTTCTTACCACCCCCAAGCGAATGGACAGGTAGAGGCAGTGAATAAATCACTCAAATCCATTCTCCAATGAACCATCACACAAAGCAAGAATAATTGGCACATTATGTTATATCCTGCTTTGTGGGCATATCAAACCGTGGTTAAGACTGCCCCTGGTTTTTCTCCATATCAGCTTGTGCATGGAGTGGAGTCGATATTTCCGGTTGAATGCAAAATTCCTTCATTGAAGCTAGCTGTGGAACTCTTACCAGACACTTCACCTTTGGAGGAGCGCTTGGTTCACCTTGAGCAACTTGATGAGCAGCGTCGAGAGGCCCTGGTGGCTCTAGAGGTTAATAAGCATCACATTAAGGTCCAGTACGATACATCTGTCTGTCCAAGAGTGTTTAGTGAAGGATACTTGGTCCTCTTATGGTATCAACTGAAAGAACCCTTGGGGGTAGGGAATTTTAATCCTATGTGGCATGGTCCTTACATGGTTAAGCGTGTGTTAGAGAAGGGTGCCTATGAGTTAATCGATTACGAAGGAACAGCTTTGGTAGAGCCTAGAAATGGGCTCTATCTTAAAAAATACTATGCATGATCTTTAGCCAAGGCTACTTGTTGTATATTATTGTACAGCTTTGCATAGTTAAGTATTTTCCTTATCATGGTCGGGTTTGTGATTAGTTTTCATTTCTTTTGGAAAATGTCAATGGAATCTTCCACCTACATAGGATTCATGGATGGTGCAAGCCGTCACACTCAATACTCAGCCTCAGCTGCTTGGGTGATTTATACTCCTATGGGTCAGGTACTGTCTTCAGGAGGTGTATGTCTACAGCCATCTTCCAACAATGTTGCTGAATATAGCGTCGTTATTGAGCTTCTACGGGATGCCATTTTGCGTGGCATTCTATCTCTTGAGGTACATCTTGATTCAGAGTTAGTAGTTTCATAGCTCAATGGTTTGTACCATGTTAGAGATCCGACGTTATTGAGAAGGTTCTTACGTGTGAGATTGTTAGAAAGGAAATTTGACAGTATAACATATATACACATTCCAACAAATAATAATCAAGTTGCTGACTCATATGCTAACTACGTGTTAGATTGGCATTTGTTTCATTCATAATAAATTAATCACAAACACAATTGTTACACATGTAAATAAATAAACCGATCACCATAAAACTTTTTATATATCAAAAATGTGGTAATACATAGTGTCATGATACAAAATTGGGGATTTTTAAGCCACCATCATATAATACACGGTAGTACAAAATGATACACTCCCAGGTGTCTAATCCTGTGGAGGAGGAAGAGGGTTGTGATCATGGAACGTCACTACGGCTCTAGCTAGCCATCGAAATAAACGCACCCATGCACGTGGCACACCCACCACCTGTCACTACATAGCCTCAGGAAAGTCCTCGACTTGCACCATGGGAACTCTATGAGTCAGTCTCACAAAGTTGGTATGGATGCTCTGGAGCGTTCACTCTACATCCACACCCATGATGTCATCTCCTCTTCCCTTCCGTCTATGACGTGGGAATCCCTCTGGCCACCGTGGTCCCACATATGCACACAAATGGTAGATGTCACTATGTATTGTCACACAAAAACATGTTTTTTGCTTCCATATAATCAAGGAAATACAAAAAAAAATTAAATAACTCAAAAAATTTCAAAAAGAGTGAGGGTCGAGATTCGTTACCTATATCACCATATGCCGATCCTAGTGGCAATGGCGTGTCTAGATCCCCCCAGAAATCTATCCCTCCATAGGGGTAGTCATCAATGGCAACAATCTATCGTCGCCACCATGGAAAGAAGTCAGCTGGATATAGGTTGGCCACCCTACCACCCCCCAGTCTGCGCATCGCATATTCCCAACGCTGTTGGGCCAGATCTCAAACCTGGTGGAGAGGAACATCCACTCTTGGGGTCAATCCTGGAACACGCTCGAAGAAAAATGTGCTCAGAATACTATTGAACCTGAAGTTTCGTACCCTGCTTGCCTTACACTCACTGAGCTAATTTTTCATGTTGCTAAGTAGTGTTGTACTCCAGTCATAGATTGTGGGTCTCATGCACTCCACTGCATAGAACATCAGGGGTCGCGAGGCCTGGTGGAGTGATGCTAAGCCTGCTATCCTGCCTAGCGTCAGTAATATGGCCTTTAGTCCCAGCACCTGTATAGCATTGGTAGGGACTTGACTCCCCACCTTCTCAGTGTCTGGAAAACAGTACACGGCTATGTACTCATCGATAGTCAGGCCACCCCCTGGCCCACCTCGGGAATGAAGGTTCACCACTTCCCCTCGTCTAGAAATACCAGTGATAAAGTATATGTCCTCCACCTCTATAGTGAGGGACATCCCATCAATACGGAAGGACTCTAAGTCTGGATCCCAGTAGTCTACCAACATCTGTAGCAGTCTTGGTTTGGCCCTCAAACCACCAAGACACCAAAACTTGTAGAGTCTGCATGCACGTAGAGCTTGTTGAGCCATTAAGTCAGCCCTTACTGCTTCCTCTACTTCACCATGCTCACGCTCTCTCCATTCCAGCACCATCCTGTAAAATAAATTGCAAAATTACCCATTAGTTTACTTGAAAACCTTATGCGCGGCCTCATACGTGACTGTTTTGAAAACAGTCGCGTATGTACGCGGATTTTAGGCCATTTTCCGCGTATAGCCTGCCCTGTATGTGGAAAAAACCTCGATATCCGTGTGGGCTGTAGCGCGCACTTTGGGATGGCTTAAAATTTTCATTTAACCATGAAAATCTTTAAAAATTATATCAAAATGCAAGAGGAGAGCATGAGTAAATACCTGGAAGAAACGGTTGTGAATTCTGCCGGCTGGATCTCCTGGAATTTGCAGTTGAAAGTTAGAGCTCAAATGGATAAAAGTTTCAAATGATTTATTTTTTTTACTATTTATAGAAAAATTTTCGAATATTTGAAAATTTTTACCCCCTTTCCTATAGTTTCGACAATTTCTAACCATTTTGGACCGTTTTTGACATAATTGGTGATGTAGAAGACCTTTTTCAGTGTTGTTTCAGCCGTTAGATTGACCCGTTCATGTCGATATCAGGTATCATGTCTAAACTGGCATATAGGTTAGGTTTCACCACCGCTTGCATTTTGCATGACCTTGTGACCATATCACCATGACCTTAGGTACAAACCCACTCTATTATGTCATGGAACCTTCTTGCTGCTTTAGAAGTGGCATGATATGAGTGGTAGAGCTTCACCTTACATGGGTACCCTAGTTAGCACCTTACTTACATTTGGTGCCCATACCGATTGTTTCTCCTTTAGGGTGTGGGATTCCATTGTATAGTACTGCCATGACATTTCGCAAGAGCCTCATACTCCTCTTGATCTTATGCTGGCCTATTTCCCTCAGGACTCCCTCATGTCAAGTTGGGAATGAATTATCATGAGCTTTTCCTGCCTTATTGAGCTTTATGCCGACTCTCCTGACATTGCATTTCAGCCATATAGCCCGAGCTTGTCTCATGTCTAGCCATGCAGAGCCATTTTTTATATCCTTCGCAGCTTTATCCCATTTTTACCAGGAGGGGATTTTCCCCTGAGTGTCGATATCCTACACATGTATCCTTGCATTGAGCATAGGTATGTTCCACTGCTTGGAACTAGTTTGTTTTCCCTTATGACACTCGTCTCCTCCTATTTTGTAACTATAAAGCTAGTTTATTCTTTTTTCAAACTTTTCAAATAACTGAAAAAAGTCCAAAAAAATCAAAAAACCAAAAATCTAGACAAGGAAATATGTTATCTTTGACAGTTGTCGAGTCATGTCGCCTTCGAACAGAGGACTGTATATCACATCCATTGGTTGGGTTATAGTTTGACTTTAGGAGCTGTACTCGTTTATCTGAGTTTATCTCCACCAACTGGTTAAGCTTCCAGTCCCTATGGAGCCTCTGTTGATGCCTCCTATGTCACAAAGATGTCTCATTTTGTATATAAAGTCCATGCTGCCTTCATTCAGTCACCATATGCCGTTATGCTCTTGTTCGAAGGAAGTTGAAACTTGAGTCGGCCATTCCTCAGTTATCTTGACTTTGCATGTCGGCCATTCCCGGTACAGTTCCTGGTTCGTGCACCTATGATTGAGTCCTTCCACATTATACAGCCTTTTTGAGTACCTCGTGTTGGATGATGGGGGATTCCTTAATGCCCTCCTTCCAGCCGATTTCATCCCATCGACTTCAGATCATTTATTTTGGGATTGGAGTCTAGAGTCATTTTGAGTGCCTTGAGAATTGCATTCATTAGTGGTAGGTTCTCTCGCCATCGACAGTTTCTTGGGAATACATCAATGTCCCCTAATCGACGAATCCTTTCAAGTGTTCAACCTCAACACATCTATTCACACTTGTTAGTTTTCACTCTAGTACCTTGATTCCCATTTTCATCATTGGTGGGTGATCTCGCGTCTGTTAACGGTATACATTAATGACCGGTAATTAGACGATGGACTACTATGTTCAACCTCAACACCTCTATTCGCATAGTAGGACATGTACTCGTAGCGGTTTGTGTAGAAGAATTTCCAAATTGGTGGCATCTCTTATATGCTACCTCCTTGATCATGCTAGTGTTCATGAGATTTCAGCTCTCGTGACTTGATTCCAGTGTATGTCAGACATTTCTAGCCATTATGGAGATCTTTATCTATTATATATCTTCAGCCATTTTGGAGATCATGGTCCTTTGTATATCTTCATCATGGAGATTCTGATCTATGTATATTATACATGGCAATGACCACATATGTGATATCATGTATCATGCCTATTCATGGCCATTGTACTCTTATGTATCTGGGACTGCTTTATGTATTTGCAGTTATATGCAGAGTTGTATTATGGTACTATGCTGATTGGGTGGATGTTCTTCCATTTGGGATCCTTCATCACTCCCCTTCTGGGATGGACTTATAATGTATTTCGACCATCATATAACCCCTCTAATCTCATACATTAGGGAGCATCTGTTATAGCGGATTTCACCACTCTAGGTGAATCACACTTTGTATGACCTTCCCCTATCCCACTGCAAACTCCTTAGCCCCTATGGACCACTTTTTGTCCTTTGATGTTTCCTTGCTCATCCCTAAAAACACATGAAAAATGCTATACACAATTTTTAACCTTATAAGCACGTACATACGCGGGTTTGAGCCATATAACCGCGTACATCGGGATGTGTAAATAATCCAAATCCTTTTGGAGTTTTCCTTGACATGGATCTGACTCATTTGACTCATGGCCTTCCATATGCCTTGAGATCGCTCAGATTCGACCTTTCAGTACCCCTTTGAAAAGCTATATAAGGAACCCCTTGGTACATTGAAGGCAGAAGAGAGAATTGAGAGCAACGAAACTATAGTCCATTGTTGTCGGAACTTATGCTTGAGTCTGCATCCCTTTGTCCCTTGGAGCACTTTTGTGTTCTTCTCAAGCTTGCCCTTTGCTTGTGAGATTGCTATCGAAAGATGGAGGATTGAAGTGGGGGATTCAGTTTCTCCAATTCGCAGACATTCCGTCAGAGGTTGTATCTTGTAATCTCTGATTTATATTAATAGAAATATCTTTTCCTATCCAATGATGTCTATTTGAATGAATATTTTATCCATGGGATTATGTCAAATTCTTTTACATTATTGATTATATATGCTAGAATAGATCTAACACCATGATATATAGAATGCTTGTATTTTTTACTTGTTGTTGAGGAAGTAATATAGCAATTCAAGCTGAAGATTGGAAAGCTCAACGGGGATCTACTTCAACCATTCAGAATAAGGTACGAGATCTGATCCTTTAGTGTTAGACATTTTATTTCTATTGCATATTGGGAAAGATTGATTTCTGGATTCAAGCTGTCTGTTGTTGTACCCCAAGCCATAGGAATTTCTCTCTGTAACATAGTGCCATCGATAGGAAGAGCACTTCAGGGTGTTGCTTCAGTATGGGATCAGTTGTGATCTCTTGGTTTAGTAGGAAGCAATCCTATCTGGCACTAAGTATAGTTGAAGCAGAGTATGTCGCGGCTTGTTTAGCTATTTGTGAGGAAGTATGGCTACGGAAGCTACTGTCTGATTTATTTGATCTCCAGTTGGATGCTACTTGTATACATTGTGACAACCAAATTTATGTAAAGTTGTCAGAGAATCCAATGTTCCATGACAAGTCAAAGCATATTGAGATCAAGTACCACTATATCAGGGATATGGTGCAGAGGGGAGTAGTGAAGCTCCAGTATGTTGCAACGGAGGAATAGATAGCTGATGTATTGATAAAGCCATTGGCTAGGGTGAAGTTTGAGTACTTTAGGGAGAAGCTTGGTGTTCTCTAGATAGATGTTTCCTCCAAACGAAAGTGATGAGTCCCATAGCCATTCTGACATGGTGAGAGGATTGGTTCCTTCCATGGTTAGATGTAAGGGTTGAGCCGTTCTGTCATGGTGAGAGGATTGGTTCCTTCCATGTCATATATGAGTGCTGAAATCCATAGCCATTCTGACGAGTAGGTCAGATATAAGGGCTGAGCCATTCTATCATGGTGAGAGGATTGCTTCCTTCCATGTCAGATATGAGTGCTGTCCATTCTGTCGAGTAGGACAGATGTAAGGGAAATTGCCATTCTTTGAATGGAGCTACCTAGTGAGGTACCAGGAAAACTCAGTATAGTACTGAGAAGCCATTATGATTTGATAAAGGGATGTGTTCCCACTTGATCAGATGTAAGGGCTGAACCATTCTATCATGGCTAAAGGATTAAGTTCCTTCCATGTCAGATGTGAGTGTTGGCCATTCCAATGAGCAAGTCAGATGTAAGGGCAACTACCATTCTCTAGGAGAATGGAGGCACCTGTTCAGTTACCAGGTAGCTCAGTCGAGGAGGACCGGGGGCCATTCTAATATGACTGTAGGATTGGTTCCTACAAGATCAGATGTGAGTGCATAGCCCTTCCATCATTGTGAGCAAGATGTGTTCCCGCCTACATGGATGTAAGTGCAGAGCCCTTCCATCATTGTGAGCAGGATGTGTTCCCGCCTGGATGGATGTAAGTGTAGATCATTTTCATCATTGTGAGAAGGATGTGTTCCCACCTCGATGGATGTAAGTGCAAATCAATTTCATCATTGTGAGTAGGATGTGTTCCCACCTGGATGAATGTAAGTGCAGAAATATTTCATCATTGTGAGAAGGATGTGTTCCATCCTGGATGAGAGTCTTTCATCGTTGTGAGAAGGATGTGGCTCTAGCCTGGGTGGAAGAATATATTTCTTCCATCATTGTGAGTAGGATGTGGTTCTGGCCTGGATGAAAGTGAGGAAATATTCCATCATTGTGAGCAGGATGTGTTCCAGCCTGGATGGAAGTGCAGAACTCTTCCATCATTGTGAGTAGGATGTGTTCCAGCCTGGATGGATGTGAGTACTGTGTCTTTCTGATGAGTAGGTCAGATATAAGTGCTGAAGAAGACCTACATGGGGGATAGGCCTACAACCATCATGAAAAAGGGTTGGCTCTGTAGAACTTCCTGTGACGAGAAGAATCATGAGATAGCACCAGTGATGATCCAGATCCAGTGATGATGATCCAGATTGAGTGATGATCTAGATCCAGTGATGATGATCCAGATCCAATGATGATCCAGATCTAGTGATGATGATCCATATCCAGTGATGATCCAGATCCAGTGATGATGTCCCATGATGTCCATATCGAGAGATGATATAGATTTGAAGATGAAGATGACTAAAGATAAAGATGATTTGAAGACAAAGATGACTTGAAGACTCAAAAGACTTGAGATGCAGATGATGAGACGATCCAGCTGATACAGAGAAGAAGACCAATATTGAAAATTGTGTCAAAAGAATACCTTCCTATTTAAGAGGGAGTGTTGATGTATTTGTAACTTTGGAATGTATTCATCTATATATCTTATGTATTGTAACCTGATGTTTATTCTAGGATGTATGTATAATGTAATTGAGTCATGCTATTATGCCCCGATGTTCCGATCGGGAGGATCAATAATGTAAACAAGTCATGTCAAGTCATTGTGGGTAACCCTCCGATTGTCTATGGGTTAAATTCCCCGCAGTTCTGGGGCACTAGGGTTATTAGACTCTCCTAGTAGAGGTCGGCCCTGGTAGGGTTTTAGTCATGTCGGGATTAGTATAAATAGAGAACTGGAGTCTCTATTTATCACACAACTAATACACACTCAAGTGTATCACATAGTTGAGGAAGGAGAAGACACTGGGGCTAGACAAGAAGAAAATTATTGTTGTCGGGAGATCACTTACTGTTTTGGGCTTTTACTATTTTGGAATATTCCTTGGACAAGGGAAGTATGCAATAGAGATCCTGAAGAGGTTTGGGATGATGGACTGTAATGCTATGGCCACACCTATGGCATCAAACCTAAAGCTATTGAGCAATGCTTCATCAGAGTCGGTTGATGCTACGATGTATCGTCAGATGATTAGGTCATTGATGTACCTGACGAACACGAGACCAAACATTTGCTTTGCTGTGAACACCTTGAGCCAGTTCTTGATAGATCTGAGAAATATTCACTTGATTGTTGCAAAGCATATCCTGAGGTACCTGAAGGGTACAGTTGATTATGGGCTCAAGTACGATGCAAATCAGAAGATTAACCTAGAGGGTTATGTTGATTCAGATTGGGCAAGCAGTTCCATCGATAGGAAGAGCACTTCAGGGTGTTGCTTTAGTATGGGATCAGGTGTGATCTCTTGGTTTAGCAGGAAGTAATCATGTGTGGCACTAAGTATAGCTAAAGCAGAGTATGTCGCAGCTTGTTCAGCTAGTTGTGAGGCAGTATGGCTACAAAAGCTACTTTCTAATTTATTTGATCTCTAGTTGGATGTTACTTGTATACATTGTGACAACGAAAGTTGTGTAAAGTTGTCAGAGAATCCAATGTTCCATGACAAGTCAAAGCATATTGAGATCAAGTACCACTATATCAAGGATATGGTGCAGAGGGGAGCAGTGAAGCTCCAGTATGTTGCGACAGAGGAACAGATAGCTGATGTCTTGACAAAGCCATTGGCTAGGGTGAAGTTCGAGTACTTCAGGGAGAAGCTTGGTGTTCTCTAGATCGAGATTTACTCCAAGGAAAAGTGATGAGTCCCATAGCCTTTCTGTCATGGTGAGAGGATTGGTTCCTTCCATGGTCAAATGTAAGGGCTGATCCATTCTTTCATGGTGAGAGGATCAGTTCCTTCCATGTCATATATGAGTGCTGAGATCCATAGCCATTCTGACGAGTAGGTCAGATATAAGGGTTGAGCCATTCTTTCATGGTGAGAGGATTGCTTCCTTCCATGTAAAATATGAGTGCTATCCATTCTGTCGAGTAGGACAGATGTAAGGGAAATTGCCATTCTTTGAATGGAGCTACCTGGTGAGGTACCAAGAAAACTCAGTCTAGGACTAAGAAGCCATTTTGATGTGATAGAGGGATGTGTTCCCACTTGATCAGATGTAAGGGCTGAACCATTCTATCATGGCTAAAGGATTAAGTTCCTTCAATGTCAGATGTGAGTGTTGACCATTTCGATGAGTAGGTCAAATGTAAGGGCAACTACCATTCTCTAGGAGAATGGAGGCACCTGGTCAGTTACCAGGAAGCTCAGTCGAGGAGGACTGGGGGCCATTATGATATGACTATAGGATTGGTTCCTACAAGATCAAATGTGAGTGCAAAGCCCTTCCATCATTGTGAGTGGGATGTGTTCCCTCCTGGATGAATGTAAGTGTAGAAATATTTCATCAGTGTGAGCAGGATGTGTTCCAGTCTGGATGAGAGTCTTTCATCATTGTGAGCAGGATGTGGTTCCGGCCTAGGTGGAAGAACATATTTCTTCCATCATTGTGAGAAGGATGTGGTTTCAACCTGGATGAAAGTGAGGAAATATTCCATCATTGTGAGTAGGATGTGTTCTGGCCTGGATGGAAGTGCAGAAATCTTCCATCATTGTGAGCAGGATGTGTTCCAACCTGGATGGATGTGAGTACTGTGCCTTTCTGATGAGTAGGTCAGATATAAGTGTTGAAGAAGACGTACATGGGGGATATTCCTACAACCAGCATGAAAAAGGGCTGGCTCTGTAGAAATTCCTGTGACGAGAAGAATCATGAGATAGAACCAGTGATGATCCAGATCGAGTGATGATCTAGATCTAGTGATGATGATCCAGCAGTGATGATCTACATCTAGTGATGATGATCTAGATTAAGTTATTATCTATATCTAGTGATGATTCCTAGTGATGATCCAGATTGAGTAATGATCTAGATCGAGTGATGATCCAGATCCAATGATGATGATCTAGATCGAGTGATGATCGAGATCCAGTGATGATGTCCCGTGATGATCCAGATCGAGAGATGATCCAAATTCAAAGATGAAGATGACTTAAAGATAAAGATGATTTGAAGACGAAGATGACTTGAGGACTCAAAATAATTGAGATGCAGATGACGAGATGATCCAGCTGATATAGAGAAGAAGACCAGTACTAAAATTGTGTCAAAAGAATACCTTCCTAGCTAAGAGGGAGTGTTGATATATTTGTAACTTCGGAATGTATTCATCTATGTATCTTATGTATTGTAACCCGATGTTTATTCCACGATGTATATATAATTTAATTGAGTCATTTTGTCATGCCCCGATGTTTCGATCGGGAGGATCAATAATGTAAGCAAGTCATGTCAAGTCATTGTGGGTAACCCTCTAATTGTCTAAGGGTTAAAGTCCCCACAGTTTCGGGGCACTAGGGTTATTAGACTCTCCTAGTAGAGCTTGGTCCTGGTATGGTTTTAGTCATGTTGGGATTAGTATAAATAGAGAACTGGAGTCTCTATTTATCACACAACTCATACACACTCAAGTGTAGCACATAGTTGAGGAAGGAAAAGACACTGGGGCTAGACAAGAAGAAGATTACTGCTGTCGGGAGATCACTTACTGTTTTGGGCTTTTACTGTTTTGGTGCTGATTCTATCTCTGAGGAAGTTGTGGGGTTTTCTCTATTTATGGTTGTTATAGCGGATTTCACCACACTAGGTGAATCACACATTGTATGGCCTTCCCTTGTCCCGCTGCAGACTCATTAGCCCCTTTGGACCACTTTATATCTTTTGATGTTACCTTGATCATCCCTAAAAACATTATAATATTGATATACGTGGCTTTTTCCCCGATAACCGCGTACATACGCAGATATTCCCTCGATAGTCGCGTACATCGGGATGTGTGCATAGGCCAAAACATTTTGGAGTTTTCCTTGACTTGGATCCGACTCATATGACTCCTGGCCTTCCATATGCCTTGAGATCGCACGGATTCGACCTTTCAAATCCC
>LPNX010328656.1:0-10705 GCA_001517045.1 Pseudotsuga menziesii
ATTTAAAGAAGTTGTAGAGCAACCAGTATGGGTTGATGCTATGGTAGAGGAATTTGATTCCATTGTCAGAAATAGCGTTTGGGAAGTGGTCCCAAGACCAACAGACAAATCAGTGGTAGGTTCAAGATGGCTCTACAAAGTAAAGCATGCAGCAGACGGAAGCATCGAGAAACACAAGGCTAGATTTGTGGCCAAGGGGTTTTCTCAGGTAGAAGGTATTGATTACGAGGAGACTTTTGCTCCAGTAGCAAGGTACTCTTCCATTAGATCTATTCTTTCTTTGTCTTCGCAGATGGGGTGGAAGATCCACCAAATGGATGTAAAAACAGCATTCCTCAATGGATTGATTGAGGAAGAGGTGTATATTGAGCAGCCGGAGGGGTTTGAGACCTTTGACAGAGAGTCTCATGTGTGCAGACTCAAGCGAGCGTTATATGGGCTCAAGCAAGCATCCCGTGCTTGGTACACCAGGATCGACAACTATTTCACCGGGTTGGGCTTCACCAAAAGTGAAGCAGATGCAAACCTTTATCATATCGTTGTTGAAGGTAAGTTATTGATTATTGTGCTATATGTTGATGATTTAATTCTAACCGGTGATGAGCAGTTGATCAGATCTTGCAAAGAGGATCTTGCAAGAGAATTTGAAATGAAGGACATGGGACTCATGCATTATTTCCTAGGCTTGGAAGTATGGCAAGGAGATGGAGAACTTTTTGTTTCTCAAGGCAAGTATGCCAATGAGATACTGAAAAAATTTCACATGGAGAAGAGTAAGCCCATGGAGACACCTCTTGCAGGAAACTGGAGGAAGGAGGATGCTACTTCAAGTGAAGTAGTAGATGCTACCACTTACAGGCAGCTTGTAGGTTCACTTATGTATTTAGTGAACACACGACCGGACATATGTTATGCTGTTAACCAACTTAGTCAAGCCATGGTTAAGCCAACCAAACTGTATTGGAAGGCAGCAAAGCATGTGTTGCGATACCTTAGAGGCACTACTCAGTTTGGTCTTTGGTACAGGCGGACAGAGGGAGTGAAGCTGCAAGGCTTCACAGATGCAGATTGGGCAGGGAGTCCATCGGACAAAAAGAGCACCTCAGGAGGAATTTTTAGTGTTGGGTCAGCAGCAGTTTCTTGGTACAGCAGGAAGCAGAGATCTGTGGCACTCAGCTCAGCAGAAGCAGAATATATGGCTGCAAGTCAAGCAGCATGTGAGGCTATCTGGATGAGAAAGATTCTTGTTGGTTTATTTGGTCAATTGATGGATCCTACCGTGATTCACTGTGACAATCAGAGTTGTATCAAACTCTCTGAGAATCCAGTTTTCCATGATCGTTCCAAGCATATTGATATCCGGTATCACCACCTTCGAGATTGTGTGCAGAGGCAGATTATATTGCTACAATACATCCCGACAGAGGAACAAGATGCAGATATTTTGACGAAGGCCTTGTCAAAAGGCAAATTTGAATTCCACAGGGACAGGATTGGGGTTCATGATAATCCCTTTCTTGCTGAGAGGGAGTGTTGAAAATAGCAGCAAGAAACTCAATTTAATTTTCTATCTAAATTAAATTGAGGAAACTTTCCAAGACAGAGGACGGCAGCTGTAGGAAACTTTCCAAGCGGCAGCTGAAAACTATTTAAGTGTACAGTAGAAGCAATTGTACATTAGCTCTTCCATTTTTTATTAATGAAAAACAGAGCAGATGGGGTTTTGGGCAGTAAGCTTTCCCCGTTTTTGATATATACTATCTCTATCTGTAAGACTGTTTCTGTGTGTGATGATTTTTCTATTTTATGCAGTAGATTAGATTTGTGTCTCATGATTTAGATAAATTTTATGAGCAGTTGCAGATCTATGGAAATTTCTACAAAGAGAATATATGTTTTTAAGATGTATGGTTATGAGTATATTATGATACTAATATAAAAGAAGTTAATGTAAGAGAATATGTGTTTTTAAGATATATAGATGTGAAAGAATGTATTTTTTTTTTAAGTTTATAAATAAAAATAACTATTATTTTTAGGTTAAAACAAAGTGAAATACTTGAGGATAAGTATTTCTGATATGTTTTAAAAATATTTACGATGATACTTAACTATGAGATTCTCTAACTTATTTTACAATTTGTTAATACACAAAACATGTTAGTGATTATATACCCATTGTACAAAACATGTTAGTGATTAAATAATTTTTAGGTTTTGAGTGAAATATTGATTTTTTTGTGCAACGAAAGAAGTGATATAAACCATCGAATTCACAGTTGAACCAATATGCAATCACACGAAACAGTTCGGCCCTGAGAAAATAGTTGTTGCAAATTCCCAGATGACATAGATCGAGTTAGACAATGGATGAATAAAGTAATAAAAATGCATAACGATTTGTGCATCTCCCTATCTATTTGGTAATTATCAATCTTGGAGTTGTCACATTAAGCTTCTTTCATGTAATTTTATAATGTAAAAATTGGATTATAAAATATTCTACTGTAAAATTCAATTGCAAAAATAACTAAAAACATATACATACTGTGGATCATCTAAAATATTAATGTTGCCTCCCACGACTGGAACCGGCTTAGATCCATCTTTACCCGGCTCTATCATGCATCGAGAGGGATCAAATATTTCGAGGTGCAAACCCTGCTTCAACAATTGCACTCCAAAAAAGGGTTTGCACCTCAAAATATTTGATCCCTCTCAGCGCATAATAGAGCCGGGTAAAGCTAGATCTAAGCTGGTTATATACCCATTGTACAACCATCTTTGTCTAGATGATAGATTCAGATGATAGATTCTGCCCATCCAATAGGCATGGAGCAATGTCAACCATTAACCTTGCTCCATGCCAGTTGGATGGACGAAATCTATAATTGAAATAAGCTCATTGACTTGTCACATTTTGAGGCATTTTGTATCATTTGGTTTTGCATATTCCCATTCATTGGATGTCATAAGTCACTGTATAAGTTGCAAACAAAACTAGCTATATTGTTATGAGCATAAGTTGAAATGCAAAGTGGAAAAAGAAAATAAAAACATTGATGGAAACTTCTAAAATCCATTGTTGGCCCAACTCTTTCCACCACCGCTAACAAAATGGCCATCATAGCAGTACAAACAAGACATCTCAATCACCCTATGTTGATTTGAAGGCTTCCATGTAGTTGGTACATTCATGATATTATTTTCATAGAATATGATTCTACCTTAAATTGATTTTGGGAATGTAGATTCAATCTATTGTATTTATTAGTGTAAGAAACAATGATCGAAAGTACCATAAGCATTATGCAAAAGTGTTGAACTATGCTTGAGTTGCTGGTATTCAAAACGTTGATTTGTATGTTTGAATTTTTTTGGAACATGGATATTTTGTGTTTTGAGTTTTTTTCCAATTTGTTGTAGATGATGAATATACACAACCACAAATTACAACAATTTGTTGTTTTTCATAAACAAATTTGAAATTAATGAGAGAGTTCTTGGTGTAGTATAGTGATTTTAGTTGTTTTTTCTTATTGTAAAAATGTGTATTGAATTATTGAATTGTTGTCATTCATGAAAAGATTAAAAGCCACAATATAACTTTTGGTCGAGATTGGTGATTTTTAATTCTTGAACCTAATTCTTGTGTCTATTGAGTATTTCCTCTTATCTTGTGAGTAGTGAGCATTTTCTTGCAAATAGAGTATAACTTATGGTGGTGATGAGGGGGGGAGTCCAAATACAGGTTCCATGCCATCCATCTTGAAACTTTAGGATGTCATTTACTTAATGATACTCAATGTGATCTTATTTTTCATAGTTTTATTCAAAAGCTCATAAAAATGATTAATGATAACAAAATTTTAAAACTAAATGCTTCTCCTTAACGTGAGCAAGTGAAAACTTCCTTATTTTGAATCTTCAATGGATAGAAATGTCCCACTAGGCTATGGAAGTCGCCCTTTAATTAAAACACCATGAATGAGGGGTATTTAATCTATGAAAGTTGCTTAGGGCTTGGAGATGTCTCCACCAGTTTTTTAAAGCACAAGCACTCATGAGTATGTCATTGGAGAGACTTGAGCCCTAGTGGGGCCAATACAATACCTTGTTTTCACTAACTTAACAAGCCATTGTTGACAATCCTAAGAAAAACGATTAAAGATATGCTAATCTTTCTTCTCTCTTTTTTTGTAAGTAAGATAGATGGTCCTTCTATTTCATATAAAAAAGAGAGTTACATATTTGGGTTTGCTGCAGAAGTAGGAAGACAAGCCATGGCTATAGAACCACCAAAGAAAGGTATGCAAAATGGTCCATACCGAGCATCTAAGCACAACTACTGCTTCCAAACCATTGAAGTTTGACAACATGATACATCTTAAGAAATTATCATAGTAGAAAAAGAGACCTAGAGGGAGCATAAAGACGGAGCATAACATAACATTTAGTGCCTCCTAGAGGATTCAGCCTCATCCTCCATGGCTTTCTTGGTGCTGGAATCATTGTCTTGTTTTCTCTGCTAAAAGGGGGTCCAGAGAGTTGCATGAGGATTTTCATGTGATTTAGCCCTTTTTCAGCATCCTCCTTAAAGGTGTTGACCGTGAGATTTACGCAATATCCGAAGCTTTCCCTTTCACCCATAGATTTGGCCAAGATGAACTTCAGCCTCCAGTAATTGGACATGGTAATGTCATGCCCCAATCTCATCCTGAATTCGCCATAGATTTCATATTCCATGGTAGTAATTGAATTGTGGATGTAAGTTGGAGCGTTTTTTTTGGAAAAGGGCCTCCAATTCCACCTTCTTGTTTCCACCGCCTCCCTAAGACATCATCCAATCGTGCTGATGTTGAAACCTGCACGCAGGGTCTTTCAAGATGTGATATTTACAAGGCACCCTGATGCTGAGGCGCACAGTGGCTGAAGTGTGTTGGGGTGTCCTTATGCTACACTGTACTCTCAAGAACCTCACCTTCAAATTTGGAACCCCAAGAATGGATAGCTCACGCCTGAAACCACAATATTTGAAGGTCGAGCTTCACTGGTCAGAACCTTCAAGGTGAAGCTTAACCTTTATGACATGCTTAAGATTCACCAAGAGCCTTTTATAACTCTCGCTAGGGAGGAAAAAAGGAGATCCACAACTGCCATTTTTGGCGCCATAATTTTTCGGCGAACCCCGGGCTGTGTGCCTGAGATTTTTTCTACATCCTATTTGGAGTGTGATGAAATCGTCCTTCAGTATGGCATGCTTTTTTTTGGCATGGCTCGAATGCGGAGGAGCATGTTGCACCTTGTGCCTGCCCCGACGCCCATGAAAAATGTTCAAACGAGAAGGATGGGCTTCTCTCTTCTTCGCATGGGAGGGACGATTCATTGGACGGATCATCTAGTTTGAAGACCAAATCGTCATCATGGTTTCCAAGATATGTTTGAACATAATCAAGGTGGTGTTTTGCAACATGTGAGTGTAAATTTGAGCATATAGATTTGTAGAAAAATACACAACTCACAAAGAAGATCTCACAATTTACTCAGCAATTGAAGAATGAAACAGTACAAAAGGCTTGCAGCTGTGAATGCTTTCATTAATCAAAAAGTAATCCAGATGATAATTACAATAAAGTAAAATGGCTTTAATAGCCACAAGCAATTCGAATCCACATGAGGAAGTTTGAATTGATTAGATTCTACTTGACTGTAGGTAACCAAGACTTGTCTAAATCGCTATCGGAGGACCTAGTAGTTAATTGTCCTTGTCTAAACCATAACCGGAGTTCATTAGAGCTCTAAAAAACAACTCAAGTGTTACATTCAATGTTGACCAATGGTTAACTGACTGTGGTAGGTGAGAAATGTGCCCCACATGTGTGCAGTCAAGTAAACCTAGAGCTAATTGAATGTAGGACTTGAACTGAAAGTAACTGACTCCTAACTTAGCTTGACTAGTCATTAACTGAAGTGAACTGACCTTGGTTGGTTTCGGCACTCCCATTGGCTTCCTAAATTGTAGGGATTGATCTAGGAGGCTACTAAACTAATGCAATCAAGTGCAATAAGTGGCAGTGAGCCTCAATTAGTGTTCCCCACACTTTAGTAACTAAAACATGTGCCCCAATTATGTCAAGTTTACCCAATGGTGCTAATGACTATAAATAGACTAGATGGAGTCCCGATTTAGACATATGACCAAATTTGTACAAGGGAGGATTAATAATCCTAACACCCCCCCTGAATGCTAACTTGGACAAACTGTGGGCCCTGGTAACTAATACAATAGGTCACCCATTACATCAAGTAAAATAAAGTAACTGCTCAATACAAGGAGCTAGGGAAAAAACCACATGGGAAAAAATCCCTCCTTCTAGCTAAGCAGGTAGAATTGGGTCTCAAGTTTGAAAAACTTGAAAATATGTTGCTATAATCTTCATCTCTGTGAGGTACGTGAAGTAGCATGCATGGTGTGCTATGCATAGGTATTCTGGGGCCTGTCATGTAGACTTCTCCTTCTTCTCCAAAAATGATGATGGGAGGAAGGAGGAATGTAACCTTTGTCTCTTGCTGAATGAAGAGGTGTATGATCATATCCATTCTTATGAATGTAGTAAGACTGAGCCCTTTCCATATTGCATCTTACATGAATTCTATTGCATCTCTCTGAAGGAGGAAAAATAGTATGGCATAGCGCAAGAGTCTTTCCTTTCTGAGTGTCAGGTGAGTTTCCAGTCATCTTCCTAGCTTCCAGTTTGGAAGTAGGGACTGAATCTAGATCTGAGTCACCCTGAATCTTAATGTCATAAACTGATATAGGTGGATCTGCAATACTAGTAGAAGATGTAAAAGAAGTAGATGCAATGGTTTTACCTTCCCTTGCAGGTGGCTGCTAAGAGTGCACTGGTTCTAAAGGAGGCATGAAATGTGAGAACTCATATGATTTTGAAGCATGATTCGCAATACCCTTTCCTATGATGCTCCCAGTAGAGATATATGTGATCTCCACTGAGTCAGGACCAAAGTTCACTCGCTTTGGAGATCTAGTATGGGTCATTTGATAGACAGATAACAGGTTTGAAGCCAAGGAGGGAAAAAATAGCACATCTTTGAACCTTCCATGTTCAAGTTGGATAGAGCCCTTCCCTTTGGTTTGGACTTTATTGTTATTGCCCATCTGAATACTAGGACCATCAAAGGACTGAAAAGAAGAGAATGATTCTCTGGATGCAGCCATATGGTTGGAAGCTCCAGAATCAATGAGGAAGGCAGGTGTTGATGTGCAGCAAGCCTTTAGTGCATGTCCTTTCCTTTGGTATTCTTCTTCTTCTTCTTTAGAGTCTTCCTTCCTTGCACTAGCAGGTACAGAAATGTTGTGCTTTTTCAAAAGAAGAACCATTTCATCAAGTTGTCTTCTCATACAAGAGCTTTCTGAATGGAAGCCCCTTCCAAAGTAAGGGCAAAGGACCTTGCATTTGAAATTCTTCTTGATTCTCTTTGAACCTGAAGGTTCTTTTGACTGCTCAGACTCATCTCTTTGCTTCCCTTTGTCATTCGCTACCTTATCTCCTCTTGCAACAAGAGCTAGATATTTGGGAGATCAATTTATTATTCTCAGAAATAAGATATTGGATGAAAGCATTAAGAGTGGGAATCTTCCAATTTGGAGTAGTGAGCCTTACTGTTTGGAAGGTGGATACAAAGACTGAGTAGTCTGAATTGAGCTTTGTGAGAATAGCAAGGATGAGCTGATCTTCATCCTTCTTCACTTTGCATTGCTTCAACTGATATATCAGGTTCTTGAACTTTGAGAATATATCATTTAGAGATTCAAAATTTGATGGATTGAGAGTAATCAGATCACTTTCTAGCTGATGGATCCTCATCTCATCATGCTTATCAAACAAGGAAGCAAGATTGTCCCAAACCTCCTTAGGAGTGTCCAAGTCTTGGATGTGAAATCGAAGATCTCTAGAGACTAAGGATTGCATGAGTCCAATGGCTTCATCAATCCTGTTCATGTACTTAGCTTTGTCTTTATCTGATTTTGGCTCTTCCTCTATTTCTTCTATGAGTCTGAAGAGATGCTTGGTGCGGAGCAATACTTTCATGTCATCCTTCCACTGGTGATAGTTGAAGGGAGTGAGAGGCTCCATTGGATGAGCCATTTTGAATGTAATAAGAAAGACTGAGCAGCTGTAGCGAATGCTGTAAGAAAAGTTGATAACCTGTCACACAATCAAACATACAAAATGATCCGGTTGGAGATCTGAGGAGGAGAGGAGTTTTGTCCACAGAGGCTCTGATACCATGTAAATTTGAGCATATAGATCTATAGACAAATACACAACTCACAAAGAAGATCTCACAATTTACTCAGCAATTGAAGAATGAAACAGTGCAAAAGGCTTGCAGCTGTGAATGCTTTCATTAATAAAAAAGTAATCCAGATGATAATTACAATAAAGTAAAATGACTTTAATAGCCACAAGCAATTCGAATCCACATGAGGAATTTTGAATTGATTAGACTCTACTTGACTGTAGGTAACCAAGACTTGTCTAAATCACTATCGGAGGACCCAGTAGTTAACTGTCCTTTTCTAAACCATAACCGGAGTTCATCGAAGCTCTAAAACACAACTCAAGTGTTACATTTAGTGTTGATCAATGGTTAACTGACTGTGGTAGGTGAGAAATGCGCCCCACATGTGTGCAGTCAAGTAAACCTAGCGCTAACTGAATGTGGAGGACTTGAACTGAAAGTAACTGACTCCTAACTTAGCTTGACTAGTCATTAACTGAAGTGAACTGACCTTGGTTGGTTTCGGCACTCCCAGTGGCTTCCTAAATTGTAGGGATTGATCTAGGAGGCTCCTAAACTTATGCAATCAAGTGCAATAAGTGACATTGAGCCTCAATTAGTGTTCCCCACACTTTAGTAACTGAAACATGTGCCCCAATTAGGTCAAGTTTACCCAATGGCGCTAATGACTATAAATAGACTGGATGGAGTCCTGATTTAGACATATGACCAAATTTGTACAAGGGAGGATTAATAATCCTAACAATGAGCTTGTCTACACCACGGAGTGTATGAGTGTAAGATTTAAGCCTGAGGGGAGGATCGAGTGGCATCTTCCACCTCGACACTTTCCCTCTCCTCTGAGGCCTCGTGTCCTGCCTCTAACACCTGTCAACCATTTCATGCTCACCCGCATCCAGGGTATTCTTCTCTTAACATAGAGTTAATGCTTTTAAATCATGTGGATTATGACCCTTATATCAAGAAATCTAGGCAACCAAAACTTTTCATTAGTCCCTAATTCCTACTTCACCCTTGTTAAGATTGTAGCATAGTTGCTAGGAACCTACACATTCAAGAGTGGAAATTATTTGAATTATCTATACCACTGATATGAGAAATAAATGTTTTTAATATCAAATTTTCAAATTGTTTCAATGATAAGATATGCTAGAGATGACATGAAACAATGCCAACATAACCTCAATTCAATGTGATTGCAACATAGGTACTTTACAAATAGTTTAAGAAAATTACCTCACAACTCTATCCTTAAACATATAATCTAGCATGATTTAAAATTACAATGCTTTTTTCCAGTTGTGACATGATGTTGTCATTTAAATCTCTTATTTGTTATCCATACACACAATTAGTTACTTGTACTTAGGGTTTCAATTATGATTAGAGTTTCTGGTTGATAAGTATTTTAAGGCCTTTTTCCCCATTGATTTCTCAATTCTGGTGTATAAGCATTTGTCATTTTCCACTTACTCTTGATTTCCTTGGATTTTCCTTATTCTCTAGTAGGTTGATATATAATCATTTTTCCTTGTTATTTTATGTTTCCATATGGGCTTCTATGTTTTTCATAATTTTGTTGGCCCCTTCTTTTAAAGAGAAAGAACAAGGTGCAATTTAACTTGATGACGTTGTTCATGCATGTTTGTCCTTTCATTTGTGGGTTAAGGACATGGGGGTTCAAGTCATTAACAAAATGGCACCATGTCCACAAAGAGCACTACAACATAAGAGACCTATTTTGAGGATTGTAATATTGGACTATAGGTTGGATAAAGGAAAGGTAACTCGAGTAGATGATGACAGACATTGAGGATGTGATTCCTCAACCCAAGGAGAAGAAATGGTGGAACTTAGGTAATACTGGTGTATACATGTAAGAAAGGAGTACATGGCAGACAATGAAGGCCATTGTTAGGTAAAGAATTGATATCATAATTATTTTTGGATCCACAACCTACTCAAAGGTGATGCTTATAAATTGTAATAGAAAGTTTTAGGGATGTTTTTTGTTAGATTGATTTGGTAATATAGTTACTATTAATATTTTTTAGGAATTTATTAATCCTCATGGATATTCCATATGTCTTGTTTTCAAATTAGGTATTTGATCTATGATTATCACCATTAGATTTTGTTGGATCCATGTATTTGTTTTTGTTGGAGCATAATGGACTAGTGTCAATATTTAAAATTTAACTCATGTATTTCTTTTATGTGGACGATGCTTATTTATTGTTGGACATACCTTGGATTGTGATGAATGATATTTAACAGGTTTAGTATTTTTATGTGGTTAAAATATTAGATAGTTAAAGGTATAAGGGATTACATAATGTTTGATAGAATAGTTTCAATTGTGCCCTCTATTTTTTTTACA
>LPNX010328697.1:0-16403 GCA_001517045.1 Pseudotsuga menziesii
AACCCTGTAATAACATAGGTTGCTGAATATATAGAATACATCAAGAGGTCGAATGCATAAGGAGGCATCCAAAACTAGCATAAAGCAGGCTTACTCAAACTAGGGAAATCCTCCATAGGTGTAAAAAGCTGATCCCAAATCTGTCATGGAGCTCACGAATTGGCAAGGGCGCATGGGCAAGCTAAAGAGTAGTGGAATGGCAGCTCATACATGCTTTTGCATGGAGAAAAGAGTGGAGGATGAATAGGACAAAAAACTAGTTCACCTCACCTAGTCTTGCTTTCCTATGTGCCTTAAAACACTGAAAAAACAGGCAATAAAGCAGAAAAAGCAGAAGGGCGCCTAGGAGGCCAGGAATAAAGCAGATTTGATTCCTAAGGCTTTCCCAAGCGCTACATGAGTCAGATATGGCAAGTTTGACCTCTATGGATAGGCAATTAGCAACTTGCACAAGGTGGGACTCATGAACTAGGCAAATAAGACAAAAATAAATGAATTAATGTCTAAGTGGGTAATACTATGGGTTGATTATTCTAACAGGACCAAGTGAGCTAAGTTTAAAAGGTATGTAAAAGAATGGAAAGAGAAAGGGTTTTTTTTTCACTCTTCTCTCTCGTTCTCCGTGCTTGCCTTTTTTTTCCTACAAATCACAAAAAAAAACTTGTTTTCACAGAATGGGGTTAAATCTTGGTTAGCTTACCCCGAAAGTTTATGTTTTCAGGTTTTCTCGCTGTTTCTGATTTACCGTGATCACACAAGGTGCACAGAAAAGAGCATATGTAGCCGAGATGAAAGAAAAAAAAGACTTTCTCTTGATGTTTCTGATTCGCCACGATCGCGCAAGGTGCATGGCAAAAAGCATATGCAGCCAAGGAAGGCAACAGTATGAGACTAAAACAGTAAAGATCTAATAATAAACTGATAAAATATGAGAGATTTAAAAAAAAATTTAAACAAATCCGTCATTGTAACATTATACCTTCAGATTTGTCGAAATTGGTGTTTCTGGATCAAACAGAAACGGTTTTTGGTGAAACGAAAACGGTTTTCGATGAAAAAAAACTATTTCCCAATGGAAACGGTGCTCTAGACACAATGGAATAGCTCCCACAGGCCACAAATGCACAAAAACTCCAAAACCAAAAACCCTTTCAAAGTTTCGGCAACACCGGTTCTAGATCTTGATCAAAACCGAAAGCGGCTCTTCATAAACGCTCTGATACCATGTTCGGGTACACTGGGTACTCCCAAAGGACCGAACACCTACAGAAACCACTTCACACAAATGAATCATAGATCAATACATCGATGTTTGTCACGTGGTTAAAACCCTCGAGAGGGAAACAATCCACGGCCCCAGCCAAATAGCTACTTGGAGCAATTTATTATGCAAAAGAAAAAAAGTTACATGAGCTTCTCATAATCGATCAACTAGACAAGGTTCCTCCATTCTCTTTAAATAGAAATCATGGACCAATCGGGTGTTAAGCCACAGATCAATGGTAGGTATGATCTAAGAGAAGTCGAACCATTGGATCACTTTATGTATAGAGCATATCGTGACCGTTGGATTAGAATATTTACAAATGCATACTAAAGAAACACACTTTACCTATAACGGATATATTACACAAGTTGATCTTAACTAACTCCTAAGTGTCTAAATATTCTAACAAGTGTCGGGTAAAAGCTCCATAGCTAGCTTCAGAGAAGGGATTTCGCATTCAACCGGTAAATCTGACTCCACCCCATGCACAAGTTGATAGAGAGAAAAACCGGTGGCAGTCTTAACCGCAGTTCTATAGGCCCACAAAGCAGGCTATAACATGATATGTCAATTATTCTTGCTTTGTGTGATGGTTCGTTAGAGAATAGACTTAAGTGATTTGTTCACTGCTTCAACCTATCCATTCACCTGAGGGTAATAAGAAGAGGAGTGCTCTTTCTTATATCCTAACTTGGAAGCCAACTCTTTCATCATTTTATTCTGAAAGTGCCTGCCATGGTAAGTGACAAGCTCTTTCAGAATGTCAAACTGGGTGATAATCTGGTTGAAAATAAAATGCGCAAATGTCTCACCCTTGGATTTAACTATGGGCATAGCCTCTGCCCATTTCGTGAAGTAATCGAAAGCCACAATAATATGATGATGACCCCCAGCCGAAGCTGGGTTACAATCAATAAAATCAAGCCCCCACTTGGTGAAGGGACTGGCGGTGACAATAGAATGTAACAGGGCTGGACACGAACGCATATTACGTGCAAACACCTGGCAAGGGTGGCACTCCTTAACCGCATTAACGCAATCTTTGAAGATGGATGGCCAAAAATAGCATGCTCTCAAGATTTTTTGGGTTGTAGAAAGCTAGATAAATGACCACCACACGCCCCTTCATGGCAATCATTCAGCACAACCTCAGCCTCATCATGGATTAAAAAACGACGCAAAATGGAATCTACCCCACGGTGGTACAAAGTGTTATCCACTATAAGGTAGTTCTTAGCTACATGACCTAATTATCATCACTCGTCCCGTGAGAGGTGAGTATGGACCTTCAATGTTTGCAAATATACAATGATATCCCCATACCAAGGGTTCATAGTTGAGATGAGGAAAATATGCTCATCGACAAAAGAATCCTCATAAACCTCCTCCTCCTCCAAACTTGGAAAATCGGATATAAGCTTCACAAAGATTAACGATTTCTTCGATTTCACTGAAACAAATTCAAGATCAAATTCTTGCAAAATGACAATCCATTTATTGTATTTTCTCCCAATCATCCTTCTAGTGAGGACAAACTGAAATAGATTGATATGAGCTATGACCAAGGTTTGGCGAAGGAAAATGTAATGCCTCAAACGCTAAACCACATGAATGGTAGCCAAGGCTAGCTTCTCCACATGGGAATAGCGAAGTTCCGCATCTCTAAGGTTTCGGCTCAAATAATATATGGCATGCTCATGGAGGTCCTCATCCTCCTGAACCAAAACCATACCAACCGTCTCCATAGACGCGGCCACATAAATCAAGAAATCACGGCTATAGTCTGATGGACTAAGCACGGGGGCCGTTGCTAAGGCTCGCTTAAGAGCATCGAAAGACTCATAGGCTCGCTCATCCCAGTAAAAAGGAGTGTCCTTCTTCAAAAGACGCATAAATACTTTAGTCAAGTTGGAAAAATTAACCATGAATCTTCGCAAGAAGTTCGCCATGCCTTGTAAACATTTAAGGTGTCTAATATTACGCGGGGTAGACAATTGGATTATTGCCTCAACCTTTAAGGGATCGACTCTTATACCCTTCTTAGATACGATGAATCCTAGTAAACGACCAACAGTCACACAAAAGATGCACTTATGAGGATTTAAACAGACTTGATAATGACGGCATCTTTCGAACACTAATCTCAAATGATATGGATGACACACTCTCAAACGAGAGTGGGCAGCGAGATCATCCAACTATACTTCGATAATCGTTTTAAGATAGTGAAATATTAAGGTCATGGCCCGTTGAAATGTGGCTCCGGCATTTTTAAGGTCGAAGGGCATCTTTCGATATGCAAAAGTACCCCAAGGACAAATAAATGTGGTCTTATGTTGATCCTCGGGCTTAATCTGAATCTAATTATATCCATAAAAACCGTCCATAAAGGAAAATACTTCACTTCCCACACACTAATCCAAAATCTGATCAATAAATGGTGTGGACAAATTATCTTGGGACAGGCATGATTTAAGTCACGGAAATCAGTGCATATGCGGATTGCTCCCTGCTTCTTATCCACCGGGACAGGATTTGAAACCCACTATGTCAAGGGAACGAGATAGATAAAACCAATTTTCAGTAGTTTCTCTATCTCAACTTCAATGGCAGGTGCTTTTCTAGGATTCACAGGACACAAACGTTGTCGAATCGGTTTTGTATCCAGATACGTTTTGATCTAATGTTCGACAATACGAGGGTCTATACCCGGCATCTCTTCGTATGACCAAGCGAAAATGTCGCAAAACTCTTTAAACAACTTGGTATACTCCTTCATCTCATCAGGGGAACAACCCACCCCAATGTAGACATTCTCAACCTTGCCAGGATCACGACAAAATTTTGACAGGAATTGTTGGTGATAAATTAGCCATGTTTCAATCAGCCATCTGACCAGGAGAGCTTAATGGAACCATGGGGCTACCAATCTTCTCGCTAAGAATCTCCCTAATGTCATCACACTCCATACGATCGAGCTTAGGAAGAAAATATGATCAATGATGCAACTCTTCCCAAGGTTGCTCAACCCTAGACATGGCCTCAAGAATAGCTTTATCCGATGGAAAAACATCATCGAGGCAATCATGTGAGTGAGAGGACTCTACTACCCATGCAGGCAGCCCATACGGGTCCTCCTCCTTCGTCTGCAAAGAGGAAGGACTAGGCTCTGCAACCTGATCAAGATTCGCTTGATACGCCACCATTGTTGCAGGAAACAACATGTCTGTCTCGACAGGCATACTCCAAGTACTCGGTGAAGGAAGTATCCAAGGATCTTCCATATGGGTAGTGTGAAAAGACACCGAATTCGACGAGGATGAAGCCCCACCAAAACTAGACCCAATCATAAGAACGGTTGCAGGACAACTAAAGGTTCCCATAAGAGAAGGATACATACCTATGCCCACACTCCCAGTTGTCAACTGAGAATGATCAATAATCGGGATAGAAGCTCCTGATGATGCATTGAAACTCAGATTATGGAATGACTTTTTATCAATCATAACAATATTCCCATTAAACAAAAAGCATATCACTCGAAAGAGGGAAGAAGCTACGGCTTGCATACTATACATCCAATTCCTACCTAATTAAATATTGTAGTCAAGGGGCGCATCAACCACCTCGACCTCAATCGCGATGGTCTTCCCTCCCAATTGGAATTCTAGAAAAGGAAGAATCCCGTGTGGCCGAAACGATCTACCATCAAAATCTATCAACATAATGGCGGATTGAGACAACATGGGAGAACACAAACCCTTCCAACACAACAAAGACATCACGGAAGCAGCAATGCCTTCATCAATGACAGTACCCAAGACGGTGTTGTTAAGATACTCTACATGAATCAAAAGAGACACGTAGTAAGGCAAGCGAGGATGTACTCCCATGGTTTCAAATTTGATCATGGTAGAAGATCTATAGTCACTGACCCCAAGAGCAGACAATAAGGCTTTCCTCTACGGAGGACAAGTCTGAAGCACTTCTAACGTGGACATTGCACAAGGAGTCTGGCCCAAGTCCTCGACAACTGAATAGTTATGGGTGGCTCGGGCATTAGGATTGTGCCCCAAATGCTTTAAGACTCCCTTAGGAATGCGAGGTGGAGCTTCAGGTTTATCCGTAGGATTTTAGATTCACAAAGGGCTCTCAGGTGGGGAAGGTTCTTTCCCAAGGTCTAGTTGTGACGAAACATAATATTTCGCATGAGCCACAACTTTAGCAACACACACCATATGATGCAATTGTTACCACTATTGGACTCTAGCGGATTTTGATTTCCACCCGATGCACAACCAAGATAAATGGTCTTCGAGTTCATATTTTTATTATTGGGTAAAGGATTAGTTAACACAGCTGGGCCTTGTGCTATGAACCTCGAGGCATCTTCCATACGAGGGCACAAGTGAGTGAGGTGGCCGTCCTTACACAGCTTATAAGAAAACTTCACCTTATATTTAGACTGCTTGTCCCCCCTAACATTTTGAGTGTTCTTGTCATTATTATTAGCATTTTTGTTCTTGTTCCCACCCTTACGATTATTTTTTCCTTTTTTCTTATTCCTTCCAGGTTGTTGGCTGCCTTTCGGGTTCGACGATTGCATAGAAAGTACACTCGTTAATTGGGTAGGTTGAGACGAAGCCGTAGCTTATCCCGATGCAAACTAATTAATTAACAATTGGCTCACTTGTTTCACAACCGAGTCCGCAGTTTTGGTACTTGTAGAGCCCACAATACCATCGGCATGTGGCCCAAGCTTGACCTTGGGGTCGAAATTGGATCTAGGAGCATTAGGTATAATCTCATACAAAAGTCTAGATTGAACATAGATCCAATCCAACTCTTGTGCCCTAAAGATAGCTTGTTCCTCGTTGTGAACTCCAGATGTAGAAACATCCTTCGCGATGTAAGGTAATAATGATTTGAGGAACAATTCAAGAAGAAACTCTGGTGGTATGAAGGCTTTGATTAACTATTTTTGTCTACGCCACTCTTGAATATGATCTGAAATGTGTGTGTCTTTGTCTTGCCAAAAGGTCAACAAGATTTTGATACCAACGTCGTAACGTACGGGTAGCTAGAAATGATTAAGGAAATTCATAGCAAGATCATCAAACGTAGCATAAGCACCCCCTGGTAACTCTATATACCATTTCACCGCATGACCCGTTAGGGTGTGTTGAAATAGCCTCAAACGAATGGAATCGTCATGTAAGGAATTGGAACAACACCAAAGGTGGAAAGTTAAAGTGGTGACATGCTCACCAGGATCTTCACCAGCCTTACCTTTGAACTTGGGTATGTTCGAAGGAAGCTTGGTAGGGACTGTCGGCCATGCCGGTTCATGAGACACAGGATCGTTCATCAATCTCGACAAGTCAGGTAAGTTCAATGTCGCAAGGAAAGGGAGCCTAGGTTGAGGCGGTCGATTTCATGCTCCCTGATAGTTTTGATTCATGTAAGGTTGATTGCTATAAATATCATGGACTTGGCCATAATAACCTCCTCCCATTTGACCCATGTAGGGCTATATGGAAGCATTGTGATGTGGGGTACCTTGATTACGAGGCACTACAAATCCATAACTCAAGGAGTAAGCGGGTTGTTGATACCCATACCCATAGGGTTGGTAGTTTTGTCCATACTGTGGTCCATAAGAATGTCCATGAGAATCTCCATAAGGTGTTCCATGGGATGTACCATGAGAAGGTCCATAGTTTGGTATACAGGGAGCTCCACGAGGTGGAACATGAGACGATCCAGAAATAGGTACATGACCTGCTAACACAACAGGAGGTACTCAGCTCTAGGATACAACTGTGTTAGCAGTCACATAACAAACATGGCTAGTAGCAACATTTCGGCCTGAAGGCCCACGTGAATTAGGGAGAGGATGAGTCGTTAAAAACGCATTCAAAGGAATGGGGTTCGAAGATGAAGGGACATGTGAAGGAATGTAAGTGGTGTTCCCAATGTTCACTCGTCTCGATCCTGGTATCTGAATAGGATTACTAACACTAGGCCTAGGAGGAGCATGTGAAGACGCCTCCACCACTGGGATGGAAGTTGCAATGTGACTAGTGCCCCCAAACCTCTCCACATGGAAAAGAGTGGGATTTCCCCCAGGTGTAGTGCTAGGCTCTATTTCTGACTCTGCATGATATGTCGGATCGGGCTCAAGGATATCAGGTATGTCATATCTAACATTAGTAGTGCTTATGGGTTCATAGTGAGTCTCGTCACTCGGAAACCAATACTGGCGACCTGTGAATGAGGGATCATAACCACATCACAAAGGCTTCTCATGTGAAGGATCATATGTGCTATTAGGATCTTCCTCCCCATCCTCGTGAGGTGGAGAAGACATCTCTGGAATCTCATCCTCATGATCTCCCATGGTGTGTGAATCAAAGTGAAAATTAGTCCACCCGGACTGTCTGGTTCTCTCTCCCAAAGGAGGGGGAGACGTGGAAGGCGTAAGTCCTGCTAAACGATGAGAAAGGGTGGGGTGCTGCGCCCGAATCCACAATTACTCAAAAAATGAAAACACTCAATCTAATTACGCAAACCCTGGCCAAACTAGCGTGCACAGAGAATACACCTAAAAGTGTAAAGCTAAATAACAAGCAAACCAAGGGTAGGATATGTCAGCTCCCGAATAAAGCATGTCTCGCCTAGGAGAGGCTTGAGACTACCATACACAATAAGCGGAGGTTTGCAACCAATTATAGTGGCCCTCAGCTTCAACGCATATAGTGACTGTGTTGTCCGACCCCTACCTGGCCAGGACACCTACAGAATAACCTCTGCAAATACCCCCTCAATAACCTAGGTAAGGCAACTAAGGTCACCTATATATAATCAATTCTCAGGCGGACATTCGCAGGCGGGATTGACCATATGGGTAGGGCAACAAAGGCCGAAGCCTGAAATCACAACTAGTACCCCAGGGGTGCACTAGCCAATACCTCAAAAGCCCCCAGATACAAATACAATCCTAAAAATATCTCTGGTGCTAATGAATCACAATCAGGGGTCATCCCAATCATAATTTCTCACACTGCCTCGTGCTCAACTCCCAGTGTAAGAGGAGGATTCTGAGAAACACTAATTATATAAAGGATTTCACACTCTCACCTAGACAGACACCTAATTGTTTTGTTTAGTGGTCTTGGAGAATTAACTCACAATGAACTATTCCAAGACCTTAAAACCTAGTCTTGTTGGTGCACCCTAGAAAAGAAAAGAGTGTAATTCATTTTATTATGCATTGATTTTAATTGGATTTATTACTCAAAGAGTAAATGGTCGTGCAACTAATGATGTTATGACACAACAAGAAGTAAAATGCACACCTAACAATCAATGCAAATGCACTATGTCGAATGAAAAACAGGGTATGCTACTACGTGAAGTGCAAAATTTTTCCTTCAAATGTATATGCAATCATTCCTATATGACAACCTGACTAATATTCACCAAGCAAACCTAATGCAAATACCATGCTAATGCAAAATGCAAAGAATGCATAACTATGCAAAAAGAAAGATATTTTGTATTTTTGAATTAAATGAGATCAAAATAAAAAATATGATTGTACCCCCCTCAGACTCTGCAACCACTCACAGACAACAGCCAAGCAAATTACTAAGCTAAAAGAGACCTAATGCACTAATCTCAAAACAAAAAATAGAAAATGAAATGACAAGGACATTTTCAAAAATAAAATCAAAAATAGTCTCTGGTCAGAAACAGAGGGGAGATACAGACTCCAGAAGCATCAAAGAAGACTCGGAAATCATCCAAACTCACCCAGCAACACTTAATCTTCTCAGAAAAGAAAAAAATCAGAGCATATGTGACTGTTCTCAATAAACCTGCGTACATACAAGACTATTCTAGGAAAACCCGCGTGTACACACGACTGTGAAAGCAAAACCCGCGTACAGGAAGAAAAAGAGAAAAAAATAAGGTAAATGGACAAGCTGAGACAAAATTTACTCCTACAGGACAATACTGGGCAATCATGCCCCCAGACCCGACACTAAAACAGAGAAATTAGAGCAATATAAGCACATTGAATTCCAAAAACCTCCATAGAAAAACAACTAGGAACCTCCCCATTATGGTTGACAATTCTGTTACAGAGAAAACTTCCTATGGCTTGGGGTGTACCACAATAGACAGAGAAACCATAGAAATCAATCCCTTCCCAATATGCAAGAGAAATAAAACATCTAACACTAAAGGATCTCGAATCATATCTTATTCCGGACGGTTGAAGTAGATCCCCGTTGAGCTTTTTTCAATCCCGCTTGCGTTAGAAATTTACTCTCAACAACAATAAACAAGGAAAGAATACTATATAATATAGTGTTAGACCTACTCTAGCATATATAATCAATAATGCATGAGCAATTAAACACATCCATGGATTCAATATTCATTTAAATACACATCATTGAACAGGAAAAGATATTTCTAATAATAAAATCAGAGATTACATAAGTGACAACCTCTGTCGGCAGATCTGCGAATCGGAGAAACCGAGTCCTCCACCTGGGCCTCCGCCACCTCAATCCTCCATCTCTCTATAGCAAGCTTGGGAAGAACACAAAGTGCTCCAAGGGACAAAGTGATGCAGACTCAAGTACAAGCAAGCTACGACAACAATGGACTATAGTTTTCTTGCTCTTCAATTCCTCCTCTTCAATGTATCCAAGGGGTTCCTTATATAGTCCTTCAATGGGGTAATGGAAGGTCAAATCCGAGCGATCTCGAGGCATATGGAAGGCAAAGAGACAAGTGACTCGGATCCACATCAAGGAAAAATCCAAAAATATTTGGACTTACACATCCCGATGTACGCGGGTTTAAGGGTAATATCCGCGTATATACACGAGAAAGGGATTAAAAGTCGCGTACAGGAAATAATATGTGTTTTTAGGGATGATCTTGGAAACATCAAAGGTACAATAATGGTCCATGGGATCCAAAGAGTCTACAGAGGGACAAGGAAGGCCATAAAAGTGTGATCAACCATGTCTGGTAAATTCAGTTGTAACGGGCTACATAACCAGAGTAGGACCTAGTTCTCTTCCTTTCTTTGTGCATTTCTTCTGGAGCCCCATATCTTTTTGCACCTTAGATAGCCTCTCGTACCCATGCAGGTTTCCTTTTTGTAAGGATTCTTCTCCTAGGGTGGATCTACAAGTTCCTAGGGTTCTTCCATTTCTCGATCTTCTTCTAGAGTTGCTTCGTTCGTAGTTGTATCTCGAATCCTTGGTTCTTCTGTTTCTTTAAGTTTTGTATTAACTATTTTTCTTGATTTGTTGTAAGCTAAGTCTTAGTCAAATTTCACATCCATGTTGATGTCATTCTTCTTGAATCATAGGAATTATATTAAGTAAGCCTTCGAGCTTTCACTATATCCCACAAATATACCCTTCTTTCTTGAAGGATCTAACTTTTTTCTCTTTTCTTTTGGAATGTGTATGTACACTGGACAGCCAAATATTCGGAGATGACTAACTTCTGGTTTCTTACCGGAGAAGACTTCTTCAGGTGTCTTGTTCTCAAGTACTCTATGCAGAGTATAGTTCTGTACATATACAGTTTTACTCGTAGTTTCTTCCCATAGATGCATGGGAAGATCTTGATCATGAAGCATTGCCCTTGTTGCTTCCATAATCATTCTATTCTTTCTTTCTGCAACCCCATTCTATTGTAGATTATATGGAGTGGTCAACTCCCTCTTAATCCCTGAACATATGTGTAATTCCTTGAATTCATCTTATGTGAATTCTCCGCCATTGTCTAATCGAAAGGTATTGATTTTATTCTCTGTTTGGTTTTCAATCAAGGCTTTGAATTCCTTGAATTTACTAAATACTTCATCTTTGTTTTTCAAGAAATATATCAATGTCTTCCTAGATAAATCATCAATGAAAGAAACATAATATACATACCCACTCAATGAACTGGATGACATCGGACCGCATACATCAGAGTGGGTGATTTCCAAGATTCCTTTTGTTTTGCTCTCGCTACTTGGAAATGCCTTCTTTGTGTTCTTTTCTTTCGCACATCCTTGGCAAATACCTTTGTGTTTTTCATGTATTTCTGGAAGACCTTCAATAGCTTTGCTTGCAAGTGGTAGTGCCATGTAGTGCACATGTGCAAGCCTTATGTGCCAAAGTTCACTTGGTTCTACTGAGTCATGGACCAAAGCTTGTTCTAGATGGCCCTTTAATTTGTATAATCCTCCCTCTTTCTCTCCAATCACTACTACATCATCTATAGTCTTTCCTTTTGGCCACATAAGGACTTGGCCATCTACAAATGAAACCCTCATGGGTTTTGAATCCAATGCATATATGGAGAGGAGATTCTTCTTTAGTCCTGGTACAAACAAGACATATTTCATCTTCATAGACTTTCCAGAGTCTAGCTTATAGGAGGATTCACCACTACCTTTTATGGGATACTGATAGTCATCCCCAAGTTTCACTTTGTGGAGTGACTCATGTTCGGATAGTTTCACAAAATATTCTTTGAATCCCATCATATTCTTGGAAGCCCCACTATCTATGAGCCAATCATTGTTTCCATGTGTGACAGTTCCCGTGAGGGCAGAAATCAAAACACATTCTACATCACTTGAAGAGTCTTCACTTTCTTCTTTGATTCTCTTTCTGAGAGGTTCATCATCTTCTGCAGTGGAGGCATGACGTCTTCTTATGTTTCCCTTCTTCTTGTGAGAGTCACCTTTGTTTCTAGGACACTCTCTAGCAAAGTGTCCTCTCTTGTCACATGTATAGCATCTAATTTTAGATAGATCTCTGTTGTATCTTTTAGGGTTATCTTTCTGGTGATAATGCTTACATTTGGGATGATGATAGTCCTTTCTGATTTTCTTGGTGTGTACTATGAGAGCTTGATCTTCATTTCCCAACTTTTCTTCTCGAGCTACTATTCGAGCTTCTTCTTGTGAGCATTCCTCCCACAGCCTACTAAAAGTGATTAGCTTTCTTCTAGCACAAATCCCTTGAATGAAGAATTCCCATGACCTAGGGAGACCATTCAAGGTAGTCATCACAATTTCTGCATTGTCCACTTCTTTTTCAACTGCTTTAAGTTTTTCTTTGAGAGACCCTTGTAAAGTATGAATGTATGGTCTCTGCATTCTAGATCTTTACATTCTTCAATTGGTTCCTCAAAGTCATCTTTTGATTTATGTTCTTCCCTTCAAATAGCTTGCTCAAGGAATCAAACATCTCTTTAGGTGTCTTTAGGGAATACACTTGTGGTATAAGGTGATCCTTGATAAAATCAACAATAATTCTCTTGGTCTTGACCAATTTCTTATTGTGTAAGGCCTTAGCCTCATCTCCCTCTAGAACTGGAACCTCTCCACTTATGTAGGTGTCTAATTCATTTTCTTCAAGAACCAGTGAAATCCTATACTTCCATGCTCGGAAGTTTCAACTCCTTCAAGCTTTTCATCAAGCTTGGTGTGATGAGACATCTTAACTGAGAACCTCAAATGGAAATACAAAATATTTAGATCTTACCAATTTGAGATGTCAAAACTGGATCTGGAGCTGATCTTCTGCCGTGTTGGTTTTCTGGTTCAAGGAAAAATTAGGGTTTGAATTTCCCGGAGTTCTACCCAACCAAAAACTTCGATCTTGGTCTCTAAACTTCGCTTTTGAGGAGGAGAGCAATCTTCTGTTGGGCTCACTCAAAAATTCCACTTCTGTGAAAATCCCTAATTTTTCGCTGTAGTGGTAGGTCAAAAACGAAAAATACTTAGAATCAAATTCTGCTTCAATAGAAAGATACGCCCTTCAATGGAGAGTTAACCTAGCCTCCTTTTGTTGATGATCCGCAGAGAGAGACCCAAAAAGTAAGAATCCTTAGCTTCTGCAGTTGCATAGTGTCTGCTTCTCAGGTTAGCTCTGATACCATGTTAGATTTTTATCATTTAAGCAATATGGTCTTAGGATCTTATCTAAGACAATAACATGCACAACAATAATCACAAGAGACACAAAGAGTTTTCCTTGGGGAAACCATAAAGGAGAAAACCCTACAACTTCTTCGAGGATAGAATGAGCACCAATGGCAAAAGTAAAACCCAAAGACAGAAAGATGATCTTCGACTGTCGTTCTATCTCTCACTTGGGCGAGCTTCTCTTCTCTCACTCATGCGTTATAGTTGAGTGTGTGTGTGTTGCAAATAGAGAGGCTCGCTCTCTATTTATACTAGTTTTCGACTTGATAATTACTTACCAGGGCCGACTTCACTAGGAGAGTCTAATAACCCTAGTGCCCCTCAACTGTGGGGACTTCCCCCCCGATCAACAAAGGAGATTAGAGGAAATTTCAACTCAAAATGGGCCTCCTAAAAAAATTTAATTAAATAATAGTTAAAATAATAAAATAATATTTATTAATTTTGGAGGAAGAAAAGAAAAAAACTACTTTTTTGTTTATATTTTCAACATATCTCCCCGTGTTTTTACTCAAATTTCGATCGGGAGAGCTCGTTGGATGCGGAATCAAATTTCGCATCCAACGAGTACCCACTCGGCATACTTTTGACGGACCCCGCTACCCCAAAAACAAGAAATACCTGAAAAAACGTGATGATGATCAAATTCCGCATCCAACAAGCTCTCCCGATCGAAATTTGAGTAAACACATGGGGAGATATGCAAAAAATACAAACAAAAAAGTAGTTTTTTTCTTTTCTTCCTCCAAAATTAATAAATATTATTTTATTATTTTAACTATTATTTTATTAATTCTTTTTAGGAGGCCCATTTTGAGTTGAAATTTCCTCTAATGAGGGTTTTCGTGGGGTTTAATGTGGCTTTATGTTGTCGTGAGGGTCTTTGCTGCATTCATTTGGTCTGTTTGATTTTTGTTGATGTTGCTTATCCGCTCCATGGTTACGTTGCAATAGTGTTTGCCCTTCGTGGTCTGTTAAGGTAAGTTTGGCCTCTGCTTTGTAATCTTGTATTGTTTTGGAGGTTTTATTAGTGGATTAATGGCGAATGTGGCTTCCATTACAACCTCATCCTTTCTTGGCTTGTAGTGTGGTTGAAAGGAAAGTCAGTTGCATTCTTTCGAGTTTTGGAAAAGGCCTTGCAACCTGCAACATTTAAAACATGAAAGGAAGAAAGAATTACTTCCATCTTTACTCTGCCATTTCAATTTTAAGGGTTTGTTAGTTAGATACAAAGTTTGACTTAAATGCTTTTGTTGTTATGCAAGAAGAGGAGGAAGAAAGAGCCAGGAGGAGTGACCGTTGACCCTTTACCCGTATGAACAATGTAAGTTCTTCTCTCTGTCTGCAATATTTATACAAATTACATACATTATCAGTTGGGGTTTATTATAAGTCTGTCCATCTGTGGACAGGTGAAGCCAATGTATACACGAAAGCTTAGGATAAGCTTGCTTCACCCTTATGGCCCAATTTCTGGATGCAAGTAAATTTAAAATCACATTCTCTTTATCTTTCAACAAGTTTAGTTTAAAAATACACGGTTTTAAACAAGTTTGTATGTGGATGGAAGTTTACTAAGCATGGGCCTGTCGATAGTGGCGATAAGGTCATCTCCTCTTAGGCCTCCTTCTTCTTTGTCCAGAGGTGAGGAATTTACCCCGCCCTCTGTTAATTAGGAAGAATATATACAATTTTTGGTTATCATTGCTATACTAACACCAATAGGTCGTGTGCTTGTGAACACTTAGCGTGGCGTGACTTATGGACTGTACATTCACATCATCCATCAACCATAAGGTATGGCTCTTGTTTGGGTTCGTGGTTAAACTTGTTTCCCACTTGCTTTGGTTTGCAGTGTATGGAAAGATAGGATTTTACAGCCTCTACAAGGATAAGTTTTGCTTTAAGCCATAACCCGTATTGGGTTTGTACTTAGATGCATGGTTTACAGAGTGGCTTCGTAGCCTGTCACACTCAGAGTGCATTTGATTTTATAATAGTTGTTCTATTTGAATGAAGAAATAACTTTTAGTTTTAGTCTTTGGATTCAAAGGATTGGCTCCATGACCATGATACATTTCACAGTTTGGAAACTTTGTTAGATGTTTAAGATTCGATCTGTAAATTATATTTTGAGAAAAGTTAAACTTGGCCCTACAATCATGGTTCTTGGATCTTAATTCAACTTGTTGGATTTTAGTATTTAGAAGCTCGGATTTTAGTTTTGTTTAATTTAAGTCTTAACTGGATCTACCTTGTTCTGGGAATGAATGTCTGGAAACAAAGAATGGATATTTGATTATATTCTTTAAACTTGTGGTCGAAATTTGTTGATTATATATCTTGTTGTTTGTTTTGATTATCAAATATGATACTGATTAGAGTTGAGTTTGGGGCTCATATCTATGAGTTGGGCGATTGTTTACTTAGCTTTGTTAATTGAGTAGTTGGCTTGCTTATGATCCTTTCGCTCAGTTCTTTTTATTTGTTGAGATATTTAGATATGTCCTGAATTGGGTATGAACACCCAAAACAAAGATTAGGGTTGGTGAAATTTATGCGTATTAATTTTAAAACAGAGATAGACTCTGTGTAGAGGTTTTCGGCTCCTAGAGGAAAACAATTGGTCTATACTTACTTGGATCTATTTTATTAATTTGTTATATAATCATTTATAATAAAGCATAAGCAAAATAATGTAGATGTGCTTCGAATATAGATAAGATCTGCAATTTCCTACATTCTGTAAATAAATAACAACTCATACTGAGAATCATATTATTGAAAAAAAGACAAGATTAGAAATAGACGCATAGTGGAATTTACCATAGAAGACAACTGGACTTTGGAGATCACGCTTGAACGCTGGAGAAGGGAACGCCACCGATCTGTTGATTCGCTGGAGCAGAGGACGCGCTAGGGTGCTTTGACCTGGCGTGTAGACTGCAGGTCCCTGCCAGAGTGAACTGCGATCCCATTGAGGGGTTGTGTGCTTTCCAGGGCAAGGGTGATCATTGGGTTGCATGCATGATCAGGCTGTAGAGTGGTGCTGGACTGGCTGGGCTTAGGAGGCCTCCATGCTTTGAAGGGTGGAGCACCAATGGCCGAGGAGACAGG
>LPNX010328738.1:0-14505 GCA_001517045.1 Pseudotsuga menziesii
ATGCGTTTTCAGGGCTTCTCTCTAGTACATGAGTAAAAAATCAGGTTTTCATCGCCACATTTGGCCAAAAAGTGTTACCCATCTTCATGGAATCACCCAGATGCTGATTTGGAAGCGATGATATTTCATCAACTGCTAAATGAGTAACACTGCAAGTTTCCAAATCATAGTATATGAATGGAATTTCAACATTCTTGCACATCAATATAGAAGTTCCAACTGCTCGAAATGGTAGATAGTCTGAACAATGTATATTTATAAATCTTGTCATACCTTGTAAAAGGGTCCATCTTAACCCTCTACCGTCCTCGAAGTGACTATCTGTTTGTTGAACGCAATGTTGACCACGTTTGAAATCTTGGATTTCATCTATGCACCATATACTTGTAAAACCATCATTCACAAGACATATCAGTCGGTTGCAGTGTAAGTTCAGACACATAGATCGTTTCCTACGTCCTGTGTAAACTGAATTCATACCCCATATATTCATTTCAATGTTCAGCGAGTACATTCTATACACATATGAGGCACCTTCTTCATAAATTATTTTCACATGCAACCAATAAATTTTTCCCTTATAAAAAACAACATCTTTAGGAGCAGTAGGTTCACCATCAGCACCAATTGTTTCTCTCCAAACTCTTTGGACATTGCTGCAGATATAAAATTTAGGACCATGTCCAGTATGCTTATGACGTACAAGTATCCATCCATGTTTTTGTTGACCAGTGTTGCTTATTAGAGAAAAGAAACCATAGTCTCCTATATCAATAATTCCTATATTTGAGAAACGCTTTATGAATGGATTTGCGATGTAATAATCCTTATGCCCTCGTACAGGACAATATTTTGAGAGCAAAAGGATTGAACCAACTGTACATTCAATCGTATATCTATATTCCAGATGAGGGACATGCAAGAAGGATGTATGTCCTGTATGATTGATAAACTTATATGCAAAATGGTTTCGATGTTGTCCCAATAGTTCAATTAAAAGGCCAGTTTCTGTTATATTGTTATTTTTCCAAGTGCTAACAAAAGATGGCCTAGACAATAGCTCTTCACAATGTTTAGAGATTGATCGCAAACGAACCAATGTTGAAAATGGCACCCATAGGAGAATCATCTCTAGAAACTCCAGTGGGAGTAAACTCCAAATGCTCGGATCCATTTGCAATTAACTAAACAAAAACATAAAAAATACATAGTTATTACCAATAGAAACATAATAAATTATAAAAATAATTTCTTTGCATAACACAGTCATAGTAGAACATAACCATGAACCAATGTCACAAGACACCATAAGCACCAATGAACATCAGAATCCAAGATAACCCTTCCTCGATTTCAGAATGCAAAAAGAAATTCAAAATAAAAATAAACACAACTACTACAAAACATTTTAATTAATGGCATCATGCAACAAAAATCGAGAAACCAACATTAGCATATTGCAACAGAAACATAACAAATCATAAAAGAAATTTCTTTGAACGAACACACAAAGCTATTTAAACTACTTATAAATAACATTAAAAATACATAGTTATTACCAATCGAAACATAATAAATTATAAAATTAGTTTCTTTGCATAACACAGACATAGTATAACATAACCATGAAGCAATGTCAAAAGACACCATAGGCAGCAATGAACATCAGAATCCAAGATATTTCTTACATCGATTTAAGAATGCAAAAAGAAATTCAAAATAAAAGTGAACCCAACTACTACAAAACAATTTAATTAATGGAATCATGTAACAGAAATCCAACAACCAACATTACCATATTGCAACAGAAACATAACAAACCATTAAAATAATTTCTTTGAATGAACACACAAAGCTATTTAAACTACATATAAAGAAGATATAGGTTGACAACAGACTATTTAGGAACAAATCAAAATTCAAAATAGTATTAGAACTTATAAAATATTTTCAACACATATGCATAACTGCATGTAACGATAGAGTGAATAAACACAATGATGATGATGAGAGTCGCTGAACACTCTCACTAATTCATCATATGTAGATGATGATAAGAGTGGTTGAACAATCTTCTTATTTTCTTGGCATGACACCACGGAGAAAGTGAAATATTGTATTGATTATTTAAATTGTAATTTGAGCAACTGATATATGCAATTGCTGAAAAAAAATTGACATTATGTCAACTTAGTACGGAAAGTCATCATAAATTACCTTATTGTCAGTAATGGAATATCTTTGTTATTTCAAGTGCAAAAAATGTGTTCTTTAATGTGCGATGCTTGTTATCATACCGAGTTGAAATTGAATGCTTTGTTTATTCATTTGTTGATAATGCAATCTTTTAGTGTGTGAGGTCAAGATATGTAATATTAGTGGTACTATTTAAAAGATGCAAAGTATTGTTTCCATTAAATTCTCGATAAAGCCAATAAATTTAGATGTTATACAGTAAATAAATCTGTTTATTTTAGATCAAAATAAATAAAAATAGCGATTTGAAGCAAAAAACTCGAACATAGCCACTCCAAATTTCCATATCATTTATAAAAAGCTTCATGGGCTGAAGACATGTTATATCTGAAACCAAAACACACCAAAATTTGCACAAAGTGAAAAAAAAAACATACTTTTTTTTACAAAGACTCATAAACCTGTTGAATTCCATGCCAATATCCTATAGGGACTGAAACAATGTCGGAGGGACTCGGAGAAGATCATTGAATAAAACCATGCTTGGAGTTAGAGGAAAGAAATTATTATACATGATAATGTTACTGCATTGATTGTTCGATGGCAACGGTAGACGGTGATTTGGAAGCGATGGTCTTTCATCAACTGCTAAATGAGTAACACTTCAGGTTTCCAAATCATAGTATATGAATGGAATCTCAACATTCTTGCACACCAATATAGAATTTCAAAAATAAACCCAACTACTACAAAACAATTTAATTAATGTCATCATGTAACAAAAATCGAGCAAACAACATTACCATATTCGAACAAAAACATAACAAATCATGAAAATAATTTCTTTGAACGAACACAGAAAGCTATTTAAGCTACTCATAAGTAAAATTAAATATACATAGTTCTTACCAACAGAAACATAGTAAATGATAAATATAATTTATTTGCTCAACACGGACACAGTAGAACATAACCATGAGTGAATGGCATAAGACACCACAAGCACCAATGAACATGAGAATCCAAGACAGCCCCTCATCGATTTCAGAATGCGAAAATAAATTCAAAACAAAAATAAACCCAACTACTACAAAACAGTTTAATTAATGGCATCATGTAAAAAAATCCAGCAACCAACATTACCATATTGTAGCAGAAACATAACAAATCATAAAAATAATTTATTAGAACCAGCACACAAAGCTATTGAAACTACTTATAAATAAGATATAGGTTGACAACAGATTATTTAGGAACAGATCAAAATTCAAAATATTATTCATACTTATAAAATATCTTCAACACATTTAGATAATTGTATGCAACGATAGACTGAATAAATACAATGATGCGAACAGAAAGAAAAGGGACTCTCACTATTTTTTTTATGTAGATGGTGATGACAGAGGATCAACAACTTTTTTTTTTCTTGGCATGACACCACGAATTTTCTTTGCTTTTTTTTTTTCAGTATTTTTTTGGGTTTTCTTGCCAAGGTCACGAATTCCGTTCTTCACCAATCTATGGTTAGGCTCATATTTTATTGCATCCTCAAGCTTGTCATATACCAACCCAAAACCTGAAGATCTTTGTCCATATGTACGAAAACCGTAAATAAATATTTGTTGTGTACCAGTAATGCCAAATTTCTTCCCTATCTCCTTTTGAATTTCTGGTTTGGAAAGGTTTCCTCTACCAGGATGTAGAACATGTATTTGAATTCGATGCCTCAACCTTGGTTCATCTATGAGGTGTATGATGCATACTGTTGGACGATGTTTGATTTTTTTTACATCCATTTCTTATTTGAATTTGACGCAAAGATCTGGAAAATAAAAACATATATGGTTTTATGAATTCGAACATAATGTTAACCAAATGATACAATAAACAACATTGGAGGAAATGTGGCATAAGCACTAAAACTCTAAGATATCAATAACAATTAAATCATACAATACAACAAAAACATAAGTTGCATAAAATGGTAACATGCATGGTCATGGTTATATATGTCAAAATCATTGGCATGCCATCTCGTAATCTATCATTCAATACTGTTTTTCTGGCACATTTCATCTGTACATTCACATTTAATAGATAAAACCAAAATAAATAAATAATTACATTTAGTTGTGAGGATCTTATGAAAAAAAATAGATAACTAACTATATCTTTACTCTTTCAACACATAGAAAAGAATATGAAGAGCAAAAATCCAAATAAATCAGTAAAAAAAATAATGGCTGCCACTATGTTTTTATGTCGTAACAGAGCTTAACAAATGCTTGTCAATTGAACTGTAATTGAACATATTGGAAAAGTGTATGTTAACATATCGGAACAAATCTTATTCTCGACAACTATATGAAAAGACAATGAATAAATAGAGATTAAACTATGTTAGTTTGTAAATTGGTTTGTTCTCTTGCAATCTATATTCTTCCTACCAATTCAAATAATAACAATGAAACATGTCAATATAAATATCTATACAATAAACAATCAAGTTGCCTAATAACCTGATAGTTGTGATCTTTAAGCTGAAATGGATTCCAACCGTTGTTCTTCTTTTTTCCTGATTGCAGCATATGCACTTTTCACCACTTTTGAATACCTTTCAAATGTAAACGACGGAGATATTCGTAGACCGTCAATAGATTTTACCCTTGAAATTGCTGTGAAATTTAAACCTTGCCTCTCTGCAATACCGATATCAATGGTTGCCCTTTGTAAAGTCAAACCTTACGATTTTTGTATGGTAAGATCCCAAGCCATACACAATGGGATTTTCTTGCGATTTCCTCTAGCAATAGGTGTTATTGGAACAATTTTGGGATATCTGATCATGTCCCATGGTAAACCAATGTAATCATCAAATGAGACTGTAGCATACATTGGCAGTTGTGGTGGTTTGGATCCATCAGAGAAAAAGATGTTTTGAACTGTCCCAAGTGCTCCATTTACCAACCCTGCTTCCACACACAAGTTACACATCAACATCACTCGCTGACCAGGACATAAAAGCACTTCTTGTTGAAGCTGTTCATCATCGGCATCAGAAAAATATTTATTCTTCGTATGTTCAGCAACGCATCGTGCTATAGTAATTCCAAGTGACTTTAGCATGCATCGATTATGTACATTTACCAAGCTGTTCGTAGGAAACAAATGGATTTCTGAACTCAAAGTATTACTTTCAGTACCGTCCATATTTGCATATGTTCGTGACATTAAAAGATTCCAATCATCCACTGTTGGGTTTTCATTTTTGATGTTGGCTAGCAACCTCTTAAATTTGACTTGATTTGGATTTGTGCCTTGTTGATGAAATATTGTGTCCAATGTAACAACCTTTCTGAAATATTTCCATAACACCCTGCCAGCCGTGTTTCCTACGTACAATGGTTTATCTTTGACAGGAGGCAGCTACCCAAGATCTCCAACAAGAATCATTGATCTCCCACCAAAAGGAACTGACCTTTTTTCAGGAAATGCCTCTCGAAGACGTGAATCAATTTGTATGAACAACCTTGGCCCAAGGAAACTCATTTCATCAATTAAAATGTGTGTGACAAATCACATTTCCTCTTGAAATATAGAAAGTGATTGTCCCTGTAAATATTTGAAGTCTTTAATAGGGATTCTAAGGGTTGAGTGAATTGTTTTGGCCCATATGTTGAACGCAGCTACTCCTGTAGGTGCCAACAATAACAAAGGGATTTTTCCATTTATGGAATGCATTTAAAATTCATGTCCAAGACAATGTATAAGGTAAGACTTTCCTGTCCCTGTAGTTCCTTGAATTATCATCTTCAGCAGGTCTGCATTAGGTCCTTCATGGAAATGTTGAATAATAGTTTCAAAACAAAGACGTTGCTTATCAGAAAAAGAGGATGGAGAAGCCGACCTAGAATGTGAGACATCTGGAATGGATCCTCTTGAGCGTACATTTTTTTATGAAATCTGTTGGGTCCTCCAAGTCTCTATTCCAACATGTTGTACTATTCCATGCATGGATCAAGTCAAAGTCTCTGGGACCAAGAGTATCAATGTCTGAAACTTGAACAGTGTTGGGAGGAACAAGACGTGACAACATCTCCCACTCATCCATGTCATTCTCATGAATCACTTCATCCTCATGTGTATCATCATCTTCTTCATTGGTATCTGGTTCTAAAGGTATCCTATTGACATGCCAAGCTCGATATCTAAGGATCCTCTAGTTATGAATAATAATTTATGTGTTGACTCCAATATCATTCTGAATGTTTCTAAATGGTTTATAGAGAAGTAATTCACTGAGGCAAAATGACTCAAAGGAATCTGAATTGCTGTTAGGAACTTCACAGAACCGTGGCCATACATGAACTATCGCAGGTGTATCTCTTGGCTTCCATGGTTCTCTCTAACGTCGACCACTAAAAGACCATGATCGTGCAGTTTCAATCAAAGATAAGTGCTCCAGAAATGAAGGTCTGTTTTGGTAGTGTTCTAGAAACCTAGACCTTGTTGGGAATTTGTTGTTATCCGAGTTGGAAGAAACTCTTTTGAATATTTTTCTACCAATATTAACTGAAACAAAGCTATGGCTAGAAATAACAAGAGGAAGCTTTAACAACATATAACAGGTTTCCTGTGGTCCTATATCTCTTTCCACAATTGTTTCAGCAAGAAAATTTTTATATGCAGTTATAGAGGGAATGCCAGAGTCAATGACATTGGAGATTCTTGTCAACATGTATTGATATCTTTCTGATCTTCTTTTTGATTTTGAAGCATACTTTGCAATGTGTTTCAAAACTGCATGACGTGAAAGAACCGGCTGGCAATCAACATTGGCACGCCATATTGAAAGAAGAGGAATGTTATGGACATTTAACCTATCGTCGTTGTGAGCAGGTTCGTATTTTTTGTGTCCTTTGTCATTGACAAATATTTTCGACTGGTCTTGAAGTTCCCATGGTGCGTTGTATCGGCACATGTAGGAGGAACCTTTTTTACGTAAACATGAATGAACACTGCATCTTGTGTGTCGTTGCACTCGATTCGCTAGTTGCTCATAGTCGTTAAGGGGATTTGTATTGAATATTTCACTGGTATCCAATAAGCAAGGATCTTCCTCCAGAGGTCGATGAATAGATATATTCCTGTGGTGAGCATCATGAGGATTCCATGCTGTTACATAGTTGTCAAAGTATTGTATTGTTGCATCAACCCTTATCATGTCTGTCCAATCCAGTTGCTCCATTTCCGGAGCACCTTCTAACCATAGAAATTCATGAATATGTGCTGATCCCCTATGTTTCCATTCATACCTATGAGACTCATCATGTTTCAATAATATTAGCTTGCAACAAAATTTCAAGTAATAATCTAACATGCTAGATTGAAAAATAGAATAAGGAAATGACATACCTGTACCAGTAGTCTTTAGCATGAAGGTATTTTACAATGATTTCGTCACGGAATATACTAAAACATTCATGCATATACTTTGCAACAATATATGGATAGTTTATAACATTATCGGTTCTCCATCTATTCCGGTTCTGTGCAGATACAAGTGCAGAATTGGGCATAGCTTTATGTAGGTCTGGCCACTTGGTATCAGCTGCACTCAGAGTGAAAAACAAAGTTGGGAAAATGATTTGTGATATCATGTCAGTAAGCTCACTGCGACATGTGTTCCAGTATGCCTTCGTTCCTCGAAGACATGAACCAAAACGCATCAATCGTTCAACTAATTTGGTGTCAAGGAATTCAATGAGCTCCTTATGTAGATCTTCAATTGTGGTAGGTATGCCATCTTCAATGTTTTTTTTCATGAATACAGCAGCTGTTCCTTGGCTTCGATGTCTCATTATCATGTTCAATACAAAATACCGAAACCTTGGATGTCTTCCAAACCTTTGATCACAATATTTAAGTAGGTGCAACCCATACTCATTTAAGCGGACATCCTTCAAACGTGGTTGCAACCAATCAGTAGTTCCCATGGGAAACAATGTTGGAAATGCCATGTCAAACAAACCTTCTGTGTTTTATTCATTTATTGGAGACAAACCAATCTCTGGCCATTCCATACCTAAATCTGACAAAGAAGATTCTTTGTTATCAAAGTTGTGTATCTCCTCTAGCTCTCTTTGTGCATTTGGCATTCTAGCTGTAAACGATGAAGGATGAGTTTCGAGTCGATGAGTTCCAAATCTATCAATGTCTGCATCAATCTCTTCTGAGTCAGCTATGTCAGAGTTGATATAATGCAATTTAGAGGAGACATCTGTTGGCTGGTCTAGGAGACATATGACTGATTCTGGATCAACTTCAACATCTCGGTAATATTTGTCCACCTGTATTTTGTAATGCAATGCATCCATTACTCGCGACCTACTAACAATGCAATAATAGTGCTTGGATGGAGGCCCTTTTCTTCTGACAATTAATATATCTAGGTCTTCAATTCGACGAGGAAGAGTCTTAGCAATTGAAACAATATCCCGTGGGAAGCTAATTGTATGGCCACTGTATTTATATTGACCTCCACGTGCATGTGTGACCTGTAGTATTGGATTCACTCGTTCTATTAGCATTTCTTCAACCTGTGTCAAAATTGATAAAACATGAGGTTGTTTGCCAGGATTCATGTTGTTATCTCGAGAAAAACGATGGATACTACGCTCTTGCCTACATCTCACACAAACAGGTCCTTCATCTCGTCTGAAAACATTCATTCCATGGTATGATTCATGACAAACATTACACATTTGCACAATTGACAATTTATCAATTTCGATACGAAATGCTCGATGGAAAGAGGACATATGCTGGAAAAGTTCAACCATGTTTCTTGATGTATGTATATTTAAACCTGGATCTTGAGCATGGACGTTACCATTCAATGGAAAGTGAGGCGAGACATGTCGACATCTCTCTCCTCTGTTGTTGCGACGATGTAGATTCCTGACTTGCCTTCGTCAAGTACCATCGCCTGAAACCTGACCCAAATTGATTTCATCATGAAAATTGTTATCAAGGTTGGTTTCCATCATATTGTTCAGATGAGTTGGGGTTTGAATGTTGTGTCCTTGACGAGCCTTGATGCTATTATCCTGAAAAGTGAAAATGTCGTTGTTAAATATTATGTCAAATCTTCTGGTAAGATCTAAATATGGAATTTGTGTACGAAGAGGCTGAGGAAGACCTTCGATGTTCCAAGAAAAATAGTCCTTTCTGCATCTCCACTTGGTCTACTGAGCATGATCTAGTTTTGAATCATTGCTTGATCATTCATTGCTGCAGAATTGTTCTCTTGATTGAGGTCCATATTCTTCGGTTGGCTGCACACAACATAATTTTGACCGACATTTTGTAGAGAATCATCGTCACCAAAAGACGGAATGAAATTGATCGATGTCATGTTCTTTCGACAATTATGTCCATGGATGCTACTATCCTGGAATCTCAAAACGATTTTTCATTGAATTATTGAACAGGAAGATGAAATAGTATTGTATCTAATACTACCTTATTTTTATGAAGGTCAAATGCATGGTTGTTTTCATGGATAGGTGAAACAATACCTTGGTTGTTCCAATAGAAATAGTTCTTGCCGGACTTGAAATTTGCAAACCGGTTTCGAGTTGATTTCCAAACCCTTGATCTTCATTCGTTAGCAATGCATTGTTTGCGTGGCTGTGTGAGTCATTCATAGCAGACTTGGAAATCGTGTCCTTTGTTGTTCCAAGAGAAATTGTTCTTATACCACTGCTTCTTTCAGCTGTATTGGTGTTATTATTTTGTACTGTTTCTAGTTGATTTTTATACATAGCTTCCTCGCGCTCATCAAATGATTGATTCGGAAAATTGTTGCGAGTAGTTATCTAAACATTGAACATGTGTGTAAGTATATCTATATTGTACAGATAAATAAGTTTTCAAATATAGACAATCCAATGTAATCCTTATACCTCGATTCCATGATTAGAAAACGTTTCGCCCGAAGTATGACCTACGAAAGGTTCAATAACTTCATTCAACGTTTCGTTACAGTTGTTGCTAGATGTTGGATTTGATGATATAAATTGACTTTGGCGATTTGATCTCCTCATTATATCAGATATGCGCTGGAATTTAGCGGGCTCCCCTTGAGAATCAATGACATTTTCAAAGGAAGGACCATGTCGTTCTCTTATTTGTTCGCCAATTTGCTCACTATTCTCTTGGTATACTAAACGATGTTTCCTATTAATGCCTTCCTTTTTTTTATTATAGTGTTTTCGCGAGGATTCGTTTTTTGCATGACGCGATGTTTCCATCAAGTTCTTCTCACTGCTCGAATTATTGTTTTTGTCTGACAACATATCTACACGAGCATAAAAAAATTAGTTTATGTCAAACCATATTACTGTACAAAGTAATGTTACAGGTATAGCAAAAAGAAACACAAACATAAAAGTTTTCAACTTTATTCAAAGATTATCTTTTAATATTTTTAAGAGTTTTAAACTTTATTCAAATAATAACTTATAATATTTGTATTGCCGAAGATTGCCAAGATATAAAATAATATTGTAATGAAGTGTTCTATCCAAGAAAATAAAAATTGGCATGTATGAATAATTTCTATTTCATAGAGAATGTAAATTGGCAAACATCAGAAGAGACAAATCCAATAAGCATTGTAATGAAGTATTGAAGATGTCGATTTGCATAAGTACAGGTAAGTAAAATTCCATATGTAGCACTGACTGCCAAAAATCCGGTAAAGTAGGTTGGGAAGAAATATTTTGAATAGGTATGATTAAGACCCACCCAAACATGTCAACTTGCATAACATACATGTAAGTTACATGCCATATATGTTTATATTATCCCATTGAAAACACATCATTAATAGAATCCATGTTTGGGCTACTTAGAATGATGGATATGTTGTCTACAAGCTCAACAACACTTAAGTGTGTTGGATTTTCAAGTTTGGCTAATGCAGAATCGAACATTCTATCCTCGCTTACAAAATTAGAATGTGCGTCGATGAATTCATAGAAACCAAAAGTAAGACGGTCGTATTTGCACATGAGCAAGTAATTATCAAGTGCCGCAACAGGAAAATACCCCCTGCATTTGCCATTAATGCCCGAGGTCAAATTAGACATGATACTCCATCGCAATCCACCTTCTAAACATCCAATTCTTATCGAAGAATTTGTTGAATCATATTGAATTTTTGTTGGTTCTATAGACCACACTGTAGTTCTCCCATCATTTATAAAACAAAGAATCTCATTGCGATAACATGCTAGGCTAATTGATAATGTTGAATTTGAGTGTGGAATAAACTGGAACCCCCATTTGTTATCCTCAAGATCTATCCAACATAGCTTGTATATACATATATGATTATCTCTAGAAACCACATGACTATCCACCCATAACATTGTTTCATTATACAATATGGGATTTTTGGGCCGCAAAACATTGCCATTGATAGGACATGTTTGTCTCCACTGCATATGAATACTGCTGGAAATAAAATATTTTGTTTGAAACTCTGCATAAATATGTTTCAATGCTACCCAATGGTATTTTTGTTGCTCAAAATTTTTCAGCAATGTAAAGAAACCCCAATGACCAAGTCCAAGAGACCCTACAAATGTACAAGTCTTTGTGAATGGATTGGCGATGTAGTAGTTTCTTTTTCGATATAAGATACCGGGGTATGAAACTGCAACAATTGAACCACATGTGGATTCAATTTTGTAGTCGTTGTTTAGGACTTGCATAGAAAGAGGTGAACATTTTCCTGTTTGGCTAATGTAATGGCCAACGAACGGATGTATACCAGAATAGCCAAAACCAACCAAAACTCCATATTCTTTTGTTTGATTGTGTTTCCATTGTGAGATGAAATTGTTTTCGGACACAATACGATTCCAACCTTTGCAAACCATTTTCAAACGGATAATCATAGATAAAGGCAACCAAAGAAAGATCATTTCAAGTATGTCTATTGGCAGAGACTTCCAAATCGCAGGGACCATGTCCATTTCTATAACACAAAATAAGAGAATTGGTTAGCAAATGGATTGATGTAAATATGCCTCCAGTTCCAAATACTCATAAATCACAGTTTTTTATTTGCAGGCATAAGTATAATTTAAAAGTGCTAGACCAAGGGAAACATTTTTTGGCATGTTACTTGTACAATTGAAGTACAAAAAAAAATGATGAAATGTTAAGATGATTGCAAAAAAATACATACACTACAAGAAAACATAACATCCACAATGGATATTATTTGGTGCAATATAATTTTTTAGATATATATCTAATGATTACATGGATGTAGATAATATAAAAATATGATCAAAATTCACAAAGTATGCAAAAAAAAGTTTTTTTGCATATTGTTTACATGCCATAACGCTCCAACGACTCATCATAATTTGTAGGAAAAGGGAGTAAATCCTTAAATGCTTTCATGCTTGGAGTTAAAGGGAAAAAATGTCTAGACATTACAATGTTGGTACATTGGATGTCTACTGGCATAGGCAATCGATGACTTCAGAGCAATGATCCTTCATCGGGTCCTACATGAGTAACCTTGCAAGTGTTGAGGTCATAATATATGTACGGGGTTTGGCCATACCTACACATCAGAATAAAACTCCCCACAGCCCGAAATGGAAGGTACCTTGGACAACGTGTGTTTATATGGAGTGTCATAACCTCTAAAAGGGTCCATCTCAAATCTCTTCCAAATATCCAAAACCCGTGCACCTCTTCAACTGCAGATGCACCAATCCTCAAATCTATCATTTCAGTTATTAACCATATAGTTGTCCTACCATCGTTCACAAGACATAACAGTTGGTTTTGATGTACATTCAAACACATGGACCGTTTGATGCGTCCTGTATGAATTGCATGACTAGCCCATTTGTTCAATCCAATTTCGAGTGACCACATAGTATAAGAATATAGAGCATCTTCCTCTGAAATGATTCTCATATGTATCCAATATATTTTTCCGTTAAAAATAACTGCATCTTTAGGAGGGGTTGGAATGAAGCTAGTTGCATCAATTTCTCTGCAATCTCTATTCACATTGTTGGACACAAAATTTTTTGAACCATGTTTGTTCTCTTCATGACAAACAACTATCCATCCTTGTTTGTGATCACCGATGTTGCTTATGAATGTGAAGAATCCAAGCACTCCAATTTCAATCACGCCTATATATAAAAACCGTCCTTCGAATGGGTTAATCATAGAGTAGCGCTTGTGACCTAGCAATGAACAAAACTCTGATAGCAAAATGTTTGAACTAGCTGTGCATTCAACTGCCCAATTGTTTTCTGGATTGGTAATATGCAAAAAATACGTATGGCCTACAGAATTTATAAACTTATATAGTATTTCGATCTCGTATGGCCGCCAGACTTCAACAAAAAAACCAACTTCATCTATGTGATTGTTCAACCAAGAAGTTCTAAATGCTCGTTCCCACAAAATTGCCTGGAAATGTTTAGAAGTTGATCTGAACCGGATCAATGTTGACAAAGGAACCCACAACAAAATCGATTCCAATATCTCCATTGGCAACAAACTCCAGATGGCAGGATCCATTTGTGGCTATATAACAAAACAATGAAAAAACATATGGTTATGAACAAAACCAATAAAAATGAAAAAATATTAATTTTACCATTTTATACATGGAACATAACTTCACTTGTTGACATAAAGCAATGTCTATGTCAAACAAAATTGATCTTCCAATTTCAATTTTGAGGTCATTGACATGCGATTTATGAGTCCAACATCCAAAAGCGGATGTTACAGCGATAAACGACATGTCGATGTTCGTATCCTATGTCTGTCATCCAACAATGGAATGGTAAATGGGAATAAATTCGTTTTTTGGTGGGGCCACATATATGTTCATCAAAACCTAATATTTCATTTTTAGGTTTCTCATGATTATAGATATTGAGGTCATTGACATGTCATTTTTTAGTCTCACATCCAAAAATTGGATGTGCAAGAGCGGCGTCACCAATTCGCTGAGCACATGTCTCTTGAATTCTGACATGATGACACCTCTCTCTCAAATGGTATTCATAAATTTATAATTTATGGATACCATGGGACGAACCTAATGTATTATTTTTTAGATTTCTCATGGTTATACATATTGAGGTCAATGACATGTCATTTATCAGTCTAACATCCAAAAATTGGACGTGCAAGAGGGGCCTCACCAATTGGCTGAGCACATGTCTCTTGACTTCTGACATCATGACA
>LPNX010328753.1:0-12565 GCA_001517045.1 Pseudotsuga menziesii
ACGCCATGAAAGAGTAGCGCATGTCTTTTCTTCCCTTATTACCAAACATGAACGCACAAAGTTGTTTTATTTAAAGAAGAGAACCAGTGGATGATTGAATTGCACAAAAATTAAGACAAAGCTTTATGAAAGTACAAGTATTATCATATACATATTTATTTAAAGGAAAGAATAAGTGAGTGGATGAATTGGAAAAAAATAGCAACTAACTACTAACTAGGTTTAGGCTCTCCAAAACGGTCAAACTTGCATTTGACTAAGATACTGTGAACTACGGCCAAGTAGGTTTAATTTCACCAAAACTGAAAAAATTGCATTTGACTCCGAGGTTTAAGCTCCCCAAAACACTAAAACTTGCATTTGAGGAAGATGTGGCATGCCAATGAATGAATGACATGTAAGCTATGAAAAACTGAGGGTTTCGTTCCTATCTGATAGGCTGCCAAAATTATTTTGAACATGGAATAGCTTAGGGAAAAAAATCCCACCAACAAAATACTCTGAAGATTGTGCCGCTCTAAACCATCCCAAATTCTATAAAAATGGATCGAAGTTTTGGATGACCACGGACTTTGTCATGCTGTATTGAAAAATGGATCAAAGATAGGGATCCCTGGAAGTTTTACTTGTTAGAAAGATACAAGATTAACTACACTTCACAATTTAAAAATTCCATAGATACCAATAGTACAGGTTTCAAGATCGTGGAAAAGTAATTAGTGAATAATCTTTCAGCGACAAAACTTCAAAATAAATAAAAATTGCCAAATATCATTGAACTTATAATTGAACTTATATTCATGTTAATTGAACTTATATTCATGTTAACTTTATAAAATACTATTAATCAAATATCTTAAAATTTAAACTCTAAAGACATATAATTGACCAACTTATCCAATAAATCCTATAGCATATAGTTGGTCACTCTTCTCCTTTTACATCTTGTACAAGAATCTAGAATTTTTTCGAAAGAAACAACAAAGGACCAAAGAGGTTTAGTTTCCAATCTATTGGATGTAGGAGGATTTAGAGTGAAAAACACAATGGAAAATAATTTTTTAGACTTAAACTTTGCTTGTGCCATTTGACCAACGCCATGAAAGAGTAGCGCATGTCTTTTATTCCCTTGTTACCAAACATGAACGCACAAAGTTGTTTTATTTAAAGAAGAGAGCTAGTGGATGATTGAATTGGACAAAAAATTAAGACAGAGCTTTATGAAACTACAAGTATTATCATATACAGATTTATTTAAAGGAAAGAATAAGTGAGTGGATGAATTGAAGAAAAAATAGCAACTAACTAACTAGGTTTAGGCTCTCCAAAATTGTGAAAATTGCATTTGAAACTACAAGTATTATCATACATAGATTTATTTAAAAGTAAGAATAAGTGAGTGGATGAATTGGAAAAAATAGCAACTTGCATTTGACTAAGATACTGTGAACTACAGCCAAGTAGGTTTAATTTCACCAAAACTGACAAAATTGCATTTGACTCCGAGGTTTAAGCTCCCCAAAAGCGTAAACCTTGCATTTTGGGAAGATGTGGCAAAATATTGTCAATGAATGAATGACATGTAAGCTATGAAAAACTGATGGTTTCGTTCCTATCTGATAGGCTGCCAAAATTATTTTGAACATGGAATAGCTTAGGGAAAAAAATCCTACCAACAAAATACTCTGAAGATTGTGCCTCTCTAAACCAACCCAAATGCTATAAAAATGGATCGAAGTTCTGGATGAGCACGAACTTTGACATGCTGTATTGAAAAATGGATCAAAGATAGGGATCCCTGGAAGTTTTACTTGTTAGAAAGATACAAGAGTAACTACACTTCACAATTTGAAAAATGCCATAGATACCAATAGTACAGGTTTCAGGATCGTGGAAAAGTAATTAGTGAATAATCTTTCAGCGACAAAACTTCAAAATAAATAAAAATTGCCATATATACCTGTTCTACGCTTCAAGATCATGGAAAAAATAATTAATGAATCAACAACAACAGAAAATTCAAAATCAGACAAATAGCTACAGAGACATGTTGAACACGCAGACATGTTGACGATTCGTACAAATCTAAAGTGCTAGAGAATACCAGTCGCTCCTAAAACGAGGACTGGTTCTACAACTTTGAATACTCCTGTAACAATATGAATCAATCACTTTGAAAGAACTATGACCACCACTGAGAGGATGGCGTTTCAATCGTCCAATTCCTTGAAGAAACTTTCAGGGTATGAGAGGAAGTAAAACTGAGATCATGGCCGGTTGTATTTCCGTCCCTGGCTGGTGGCCAAGAAACATATATGCAACTGTATGAATCAACCAATCAATCAATAGATTTAAACTATCAAGGTGTTTTAGGTCATAATATTTTAACTTTGTTTACCAGCAAGTGGTAGAAAATCACCTTCTCATTTTCCTATATAGTCTCAAGCTTCGGTCTCCAGCATGGGCCTCTTCCAACTGGCACATATTTTTGTTCAATTCCTTCACCGTCTAAGGATACAGGGATAACCAAGTGGGACACTCTCAGCCTCATGTGAATTTCCTTTCCAAGGTTTCTTAGCCTCATCACGGTTACATGAAAATCCGCCATCCAGTCCCATAACATTTTGTATCGTGGGATGTTTCATTCAAAATGCAAATAAATAGCTGTCAAGGTCAAACAAAAATAGCTGTACTAGTTTTCTTCAATTCCTTCACCCACGAATTCATTCTTATAAATAGCATAGCCTCTTGATTCTTGCATTTCCGTGCCTTTATTTTTCATAAAGAAAGAAAAATATGGCCAAGTCTTTCATGGAGTTGCATTTCAAAAAGAAAACAAGAAGGATTGACAAATCAGTAACAGTGGGAAATATCAGAAGAATTGGAAAAATCGTTGAAAAATTCATTGGGCATTCAGTCTCAGACATTGTACATCCCGCAGATAATTACAACCATTTCGCCCGACCAAGAACATAAGGTAGGAAACCTTACCTTGCTCGCTTCGCACAATGGAACGCCCCTCTGCTCTCTGCGAGCTGTTTGAGATAGAAAAAAATGACTAGGGCCGAGGCCCCATCAGAGTGTCGAGAGAATTTGTTACAAAGCTCAACATTGATGATTTAGCGGGCCGTGCACATAAAGAGAAGTTGGCATGCTCCGGAGGCAAAGTTTGGAGACCAAACTCTTGATACCATTTTGGAAGATATGTAATAATGAATTGCAGCATTGGGAAGTCAAGTCAATTGTGCAAATTGACTACCCAACACTGCAATTCAGTATTGGATATCTTCAAAAATGGTCTCCAGCATTGGCCTTTGGAGCGTACCAACTTCTCGTGACGTGCATGGCCCCGTCCATCATCAACGTTGATCTTTGTAACAAATTCTCTGGACACTCTGATCCAGCCTCGGTCCTCGTCATTTCTCTCTATCTCGAACGACTCGTAGAGAGCAAGGTGACATGTTATCGGTTCAGCTGAATGGCCGTAATTATCTGCCATATGTATATGTACAATGTTTGAGACTGAATGCTCAGCGAATTTTTGGACGAATTTTCCACATTTTTCGATATTTACCACTGATACTTGTTTGTCAATCCTTCTTGTTAAAATGCAACACCATGAAACACTTGGCCATATCTTCTCTTTTTTTATGAAAAATATAGCCATGGAAATGCAAGAATCAATAGGCTCGGTTATTTAATCGAACAAAAAATAGTACAGCTATTTTTGTTTGACCTTGATAGCTATTAATTTGCATTTTGCATTTTGAATGGAACATCCCACGATACGAAATGTGATGGGACTCATGTAATCACGCTGAGGCCGAGCAACCTTGGAAAGGAAACACACGTGATTATCCGACATGATTATCCCTCCATCCTTAGTGGGTGAAGGAATTGAAAAAAAATATGTGAAGGTTGTGTTTCAGGGTTGGTTAGTTCTTAAAATTGAGGTTGTGTTTCCGGATTGGTTGATAACAAGGGAAGAAAGATATGTGCAACTATGCGTGTTTCTTAGCATTGCACAGTAAAACAAGAAGGACGATAAATAGATGGAGCATGTCTTTTCTTCCCTTATTACCAAACATGAAGGCACAAAGTTGTTTTATTTAAAGGAGAGTGAAGGTTGTGTTTCAGGGTTGGTTAGTTCTGTAAATTGAGGTTGTGTTTCCGGATTGGTTGATAACAAGGGAAGAAAGATATGTGCAACTATGCATGTTTCTTAGCATTACACAGTAAAACAAGAAGGACGATAAATAGATGGAGCATGCCTTTTCTTCCCTTATTACCAACATGAAGGCACAAAGTTGTTTTATTTAAAGGAGAGAACCAGTGGATGATTGAAGTGGACAAAAATTAAGACAGAGTTTTATGAAACTACAAGTATTATCATATACAGATTTATTTAAAAGAAAAGAATAAGTGAGTGTATGAATTGAAAAAACAACAGCAACTAACTACTAACTAGGTTTAGGCTCTCCAAAATTGTGAAAATTGCATTTGAAACTACAAGTACTATCATACACAGATTTATTTAAAAGAAAGAATAAGTGAGTGGGTGAACTGGAAAAAAAATAGCAACTAACTACTAACTAGGTTTAGGCTCTCCAAAACGGTCAAACTTGCATTTGACTAAGATACTGTGAACTACGGCCAAGTAGGTTTAATTTCACCAAAACTGACAAAATTGCATTTGACTCCGAGGTTTAAGCTCACCAAAACCGTAAAACTTGCATTTGAGAAAGATGTGGCAAAATACTGTCAATGAATGAATGACATGTAAGCTATGAAAAACTGAGGGTTTCGTTCCTATCTGATAGGCTGCCAAAATTATTTTGAGCATGGAATAGCTTGGGGAAAAAAGCCCACCAACAAAATACTCTGAAGATTGTGCCGCTCTGAACCAACCCAAATGCTATAAAAATGGATCAAAGTTCTGGATGACCACGAGCTTTGACATGCTGGATTGAAAAATGGATCAAAGATAGGCATCCCTGGAAGTTTTACTTGTTAGAAAGATACAAGATTAACTACACTTCACAATTACAAAAATGCCATAGATAGCAATAGTACAGGTTTCAAGGTGGTGGAAAAATAATTAGTGAATAATCTTTCAGCCACAAAACTTCAAAATAAATAAAAATTGCCATATATACCTGTTCTACTCTTCACGATCATGGAAAAAATAATTAATGAATCAACAACAACAGAAAATTCAAAATCAAACAAATAGCAGCAGAGACACGCAGACATGTTGACGATTCGTACAAATCTAAAGTGATAGAGAATACCAGTCGCTCCTAAAACGAGGACTGGTTCTACAACTTTGAATACTGCTGTAACAATATGAATCAATCGCTCTGAAAGAACTACGGCCACCACTGAGAGGATGGCGTTTCGATCGTCCAATTCCTTGAAGAAACTTTCAGGGTATGAGAGGTAGTAAAACTGAGATCATGGCTGGTTGTATTTCCCTCCCTGGCTGGTGATCAAGAAAGATATATGCAACTGTATGAATCAACCAATCAATCAATAGATTTAAACTATCAAGGTGTTTTAGGTCGTAATATTTTAATTTTGTTTACCAGCAAGTGGTAGAAAATCACCTTCTCCTTTTCCTATATGGTCTCAAGCTTCGGTCTCCAGCATGGTCCTCTTCCAACTGACATATTTTTGTTCAATTCCTTCACCGTCTAAGGATACAGGGATAACCAAGTCGGACACTCTCAGCCTGACGTGCATTTCCTTTCCAAGGTTTCTCAGCCTCAGCACGGTTACATGAAAATCCGCCAGCCAATCCCATAACATTTTGTATCGTGGGATGTTTCATTCAAAATGCAAATAAATAGCTGTCAAGTTCAAACAAAAATAGCTGCACTAGCTTTCTTCAATTCCTTCACCCACGAATTCATTCTTATAAATAGCACAGCCTCTTGATTCTTGCATTTCCATGCCTTTATTTTTCATAAAGAAAGAAAAGATATCGCCAAGTCTTTCATGGAGTTGCATTTCAAAAAGAAAACAAGAAGGATTGACAAATCAGTAACAGTGGGAAATATCGGAAAAATTGGAAAAATCGTGGAAAAATTCATTGGGCATTCAGTCTCAGATAATTACAACCATTTGGCCCGACCAAGAACATAAGGTAGGAAACCTTACCTTGCTCGCTTCACACAATGGAACGCCGCTCTGCTCTCTGCGAGCCGTTTGAGATAGAAAAAAATGACCAGGGCCGAGGCCCCATCAGAGTGTCCAGAGAATTTGTTACAAAGCTCAACATTGATGATCTAGCGGGCCGTGCACGTAAAGAGAAGTTGGAGAAGTTGGTATGCTCCAGAGGCAAAGGCTGGAGAGCAGACGCTTGAGACCATTTTGGAAGATATCCAATAATGAATTGGAGCGTTGGGAAGTCAAGTAAATTTTGAAAGGTAGGCCTCTTGATCTCCAGTATGCACCCTATTCTATTAAAAAACAAGTATCTAGAGACTTTATTTTCTGTTTATGTTTCTAAACAAGTACCATATGGTAGTTGTTTAGAAACATAAACAGAAAATAAAGTCTCCAATACTTGTTTTTGTTTTTTAATTTTTAATAGAATAGGGTGAAGATCAGACGCCTCGTGTGCAAATTGACTACCCAACACTGCAATTTGGTATTGGATATCTTCAAAAATGGTCTCAGCATTGGCCTTTGGAGCGTACCAACTTCTTGTGACGTGCACGGTCCCCATCATCAACGTTGAGCTTTGTAACAAATTCTCTGGACACTCTGATCCAGCCTCGGCCCTCGTCATTTCTTTCTATCTCGAACGACTCGTAGAGAGCAAGGTAACATGTTATTGGTTCAGCTGAATGGCCGTAATTATCTGCTATATGTACAATGTTTGAGACTAAATCCACACTTTTCTATATTTACCACTGTTACTGGTTTGTCAATCCTTCTTGTTCTTCTTGTTAAAATGCAACACCATGAAACACTCGGTCATATCTTTTCTTTTTTATGAAAAATATAGTCATGGAAATGCAAGAATCAAGAGGCTGGGTTATTTAATCGAACAAAACTAGTACAGCTATTTTCGTTTGACCTTGACAGCTATTTATTTGCATTTTGCAATTTGAATGGAACATCCCGCGATACAAAATGTGATGGGACTCATGTAATCGCGCTGAGGGCGAGCAACCTTGGAAAGGAAACGCACGTGATTATCCCTCTATCCTTAGTGGGTGAAGGAATTGAAAAAATATGTGAAGGCTGTGTTTCAGGGTTGGTTGGTTCTTAAAATTGAGGTTGTGTTTTCGGATTGGTTGATAACAAGGGAAGAAAGATATGAGCAACTATTCGTGTGTCTTAGCATTGCACAGAAAAACAAGGAGGAGGATAAATAGATGGAGCAGATCCAATCAAATAGAAGTGTTGAATTCCTTCATAAACCAACAAGGATTATGATTGTCCATTTCATCAAATATCGGATCAATCCCTTTAACTAACACCCCATTTGTATTTTCGTCCCTGGTTGATTGATAACAAGGGAAGAGATATATGTTCAACTATGCGTCTTTCGTAGCGTTGCACATTAAAAAATACGAGGACAAATCGATGGATCTGTTCCAATAGTGGAATAGAAGCGTTCAAATCTTTCATATAACACTCAGCCTCGGTCAAATTGTCTAGGAAATCCAATTTCTGCGACTTTGACTCCTACATTCGTACTTGTTATGCCGTAGAGAACAAGTATTTTGTTATGGCGGAGCAGTTTTTCACGTCTGTGTTATCCATCCTCTGGCTGGCTTTGGCAGAGATGAAAAACTGCTCTCCCATAACAAAATACTTGGTGCCTACCCATTGTTAATAATTTTGAGAAAGCCCAGTGGCAGGCATCAATTCTCTGTGGTATGTAGGAGGAGTCAGAGTGGCAGACTCAATGCTCAGGAAAGTTTTGGACGGTTTGATTGTCTCTTAGTTCCAGTCATTTGAGCTAGAAATTCTAGCGCATGTCTTTCCTTGGCTTATGACATACCAGGATTACCACACAACGCTCTATTTAAAGGGAAGAATAGATTGGTCAATGAATTGGCGGCTAGGTTTAAGCTGTCTTATGAAAAAAAATAGTTTTAAGGTCAACAATATGGTCGCCTCAACAATATGGTCAAACTTGCATTTGTGTTTTGATAAAGAATATGGTCAAACTAACTTGTATTTGTGGTTTCAAAAATTTGGAAAAGTCAGCTTTCTTATTTTGAAAAATAGAAATATAATTATGTTTTAATTTCAATTTTAATGGTGAAAATAGACTTCTCACTTTTGAAAATATTTAACATATTTAAAATTCCAAAAACTTGATAACTGCAATTTACTTAAATTTTAAAAAATGCCAACTACATTATATTAAAATTGTGTCTAAAAAATAAAAAAATCAAACTATTTCAATCCAATTCATAGAATTTTTAAACTATTCAACTGGAAACCACCGTTAACCACTGAATGTGATATTGATTTAAGGTTTTTAGCCATTTTCAGTTGAGATAGCTCCATGCATTGTATATTGAAAAGTAGGTGGTCATACGGTCAACAATTGCTTTAATTTAGTTGTCTGATTTTGTTTGAAATTCAGTGTTTTATAATAATTTTATTTATATATCTATAATCCTATAAGCCCATTTGGGTTTGACCAAAATTTGATTGAGTTTTCTAATTTAAAGCGATATATGCAAATTCAATAGATGCTAATGGAGTAAGCTAATATTTAGAGATTTGCATTTTCTTCTACGTTTTAGTAGGAATCTAAAAAAAACTAAAATGGTTGGATTATGCAATTTTAGCAACCCAAAGCTACTATTTCAACAATTTCTGTCGGGTTTTAGTTAGAAAATCGAGTCGAATACTAATGCAAATCCTCAAAACATTAGGCGGATGTTAATGTTTTCCATTTCTATCATGGATTTCAACTTTGGTAAATTTAAGATAATCAAACAACGATAATCAAGTAGAGAGGCCCTCTAAGTCAAGGGAACTATTTAAACATAATCTTTTTCAAGGGAATGAGAGAAACGATCGAAGGTTCTTTATGCATGTGTAAGTTACGAGACACCTACTTCAATGCACATGGAAAATAAGTCAATCAATCTGAAGTAAGCCTTTCATTATTTGGTTTGTATGCCTAATAACATGAATTATTATATTATTTCATCATTTGTTGGGGAAATTTGTATATTATATTTACAGGTGTTTATATTTTAGAATTTGGGGTGGACTATTACGTATTGTTTTTCTTAGATTGAATAAAGATGAGACAAGTGTACTCTTGAAATTGATTTTATAAGCATAGTTCTAAATTCGAAATAAAAAATAATATAAAAAAAGAAATAAGTGCTCTTTTGCAATGAAGAGTGTCAAATACTTGGGATATGTGATCAACTCACCACGAATTCAAATCAACCCATAAAAGATAAAAGTCTTGAAGGAATGGACGACTCCAAGAAACATTCATGAGCTAAGGAGTTTCCTTGGTATAGAATTTTTCTATTGTTTTCAATGACTACATGAAAGAGAATTTTCGTTGCAAGATAGGACAACTTTGTGTACATATAGATGAACACATACATAAGCTCATTTGGGATGCATACTTNTGGTATAGAAATTTTCTATTGTTTTCAATGACTACATGAAAGAGAATTTTCGTTGCAAGATAGGACAACTTTGTGTACATATAGATGAACACATACATAAGCTCATTTGGGATGCATACTTCAAATAAACAATAGATCATTTTAAAGTGTAGAATAATGTTGCAACACCTCCTAAGTATTTTTATTATCCTTCACTCAAGATGGATGACGACAAGTATATCAAGTCTTTTGTGGTTTGTTCCATCATAAAGCCATTGAATCAATGAAAATGCTTGTATACACCCTTTCCCATTTGAATTCAACCATGGGAATCCATTTATATTGAATACTTTCTTGGATATCCTTTCAGCAAAACCCAACATGATACAATCTTTGTAGTGGTTTATAAGCTCTCTAAAATTGTTTTTTTTCATTCCGTGCAAAAAGACTATGATAATACAAAAGTATGCTTAGTTCTTCTTTAAGGATGTTTGGAAAATTTATGGCTTACCGACTAAAATAGTATCTAACAAACATTCCATATTTATCAGCACTTTATTGAAAACACTAGGGTAGCAACTCGACACACAACTATCTGCGTCAATTATATTCCATGCTTAGGCCAATGGACAAAAAAAGGTTGTGTCCATAATTGGTGGTAGAATTGCTTTGCATGAAAAACAAAAACAGTGCAAAACATGGGATGGAAGTTTCTTATATATTCATCATAGCTATAATCAAGAACACCGGTACAATTCTCTAGGCAAGAGTATGTTTGAAGTCTGTTATGGATTTCATCCCCTAATGTCTATTGACTTAATAAATCAACTGAAAAGCTTGAACGAAATAGAACATGAACAACAAGAAATTGAAAAATCACACAATGCTAAAGATATGGATTATGTGATCGACAAATAAGCATGAGAGATGTAATATTGAGCTAGTGAGAAATCCAAATCGTAGCATGATATGCATTATGTGAAGTGTATCAGAAACTCCAGATAAGTCAGTCAATTCTTCTTGAATACTACATGAAGTAAAATTTGCTTGTTAAGCTAGGACAACTTTGTGTACCTCTATGTAAATACATGCATACACTCCTTTGGGACACACAATACAAAAGGAAACATGTAACTTTGGAGTGGAAAATACTCTCACATTACTCTATAAGTATTTATATTGTCTTTCAAACAAGATGGATGTCGATAAGTACATCAAGTCATGTGTGGTTTGTGACATCATCAAGCCATTAAATCAATGAAAATGGTTGTGTACACCCTTTCCCGTTACAATTCAACCATGGGAATCCATTTCATTGGACTACTTGACTAGATATCCCATCACCGAAAAACAACATGATACAATCTTGGTAATGGTTGATAGATTCCCAAAAAGGGTTTTCCTCATTCCTTGTAAGAATACTGGGACAACACAATATTCTGTGTAGTTTTTCTTCAAGCATGTTTGGAAACACTATAGCTTAATGACTAAAATCATCTCTAACAAAAATTCCAGGTTTGTCAACACCTTTTATAAAACACTATGGAACCAACTCAACACACTATTATCTATCCTGATCATGTTCCATGCTCAGCCAATAGAAATACAAAAGTTGTAAATCACAAGGTGGTACAGTTATTTATCATGCACGTCCACAAGCATCACAGAACATGGGATGGAAGTCTCATGTACATTCATCATAGCTGTAATTGAGCACATCAATACAATTCAACAAGATAAACTACGTTTGATGTATGTTATATAGTTAATTCCTTAACGCCTGTTGAATTAGGTCAATCAACAAGTTCGATAAACAAGGCCATGAAAACCGAGAATTCGAAAAATAAATCAATGTCAAAGATATGTTTTGTGTGATTCAAAAATAATCATGAGAGGTGTTGCTTCGGTCTAGTGAGAAATCCAAATCCCAAAACGACATGCATTGTATTCCTCATTCATTCAAATTTGGGATCAGGTGTAGTTGCAGCTTAAGAAGAAAATATTTATTAGATTTCAATGGAATGCCAACACTTTACGATATGGTCCTTGCATTATTCTTGAGAAAGTTTGGGAAAATGATTTTTAAGCTCCACATTCCAACATATATGGTTTTGCATCCTATAATCAATGTAGACTTTATTTGATTGTATTTTCCACCACTTTTATAATAGATAAACTTAAGTCTTGAATATCTAGAAGACATCCATACATATGTGCAATAACCCCTTACCATCAACACCATTGTTGGAAATCAAGAACAACACACAAATATGCAAACAATTCCCTTGTCTTAGGTGACCAAAGCAATACAAATCCTAGCTCAAGGAAAGTGATATCCTCTCACCAAATTGGAGCAGAATTTTACTAATGTGATTAGGCATGAAATCGGGACCTTTGTGACATAACATGGAAGGTTTAATCCATTCTAGGGCTCTGTTGGTTCCCTCAACAAGTTCCTAGTCCAATTCAACTCCTTGATTTGATCTAAGTCAAATTGACTCAGTCAAGATTACAGATCTAACGATATATAGACTATGTTGAAAGACACAATCTTATACAATATGTATTCATCATACATGCCCTATATAATTTTATGACTCCAACGCATGTGAGATGACTTTCTAAACAATCAAAAGGCATCAAGAAGATTCGTTCAATGTGACAACAATGACTCTTCATGTTATTCTAGCCAATAGATGCGAAGAAGATGGTTGGTCTCCTCAATCACATTATACCTTCATCTTTCTAGAACTAAAACATGATCAGTGCAAACCCAAGAATCCCTCATATTTGTATATATACTTGTATGGCGATATATGAGAGGGGTTCTTGTTCTTAACTGTGCACTAAGATGAGTCGCAAAAGAGAAGGGTCGATTAGTTACTCATGGTTCCTTCATTTCACATCTATCCATGCAAAAGCATATATTTTGACTCAGCACACATTGATATAGGTTGGGT
>LPNX010328754.1:5535-102144 GCA_001517045.1 Pseudotsuga menziesii
AAACGGGCAGCATTTCGGCTTGCCCGAGACACATTTCAAAAATAAACCGGTAGCATAAACCCTACCGGTTGACATAATTTATATATATATATAGCAAATTAACAAAAAAATTCAATTTAACTACAAATTTTCAAAAATCCGGCAGCATTTTTGCTTGCCGGTACACATTTAAACATGAAAATTATAAAAATATAAATTTACTAAATTTGAAAACAAAACTATAAAAACATACATTTACTAAATTTGAAAACAAAATTATAAAAATATACATTTATCAAATTTTATAAATTTATAAAAAAAAAATTTAAATTCCATTTAAATTGAAAAATGTTACCTCTTTGCTCTGACATTGTGATGAGGATGGGTTGCTTTGGGGCGATGGTTGCTATTCCTCGGTCGATTTCTCTGTCCCTCGGTCGAGCTCTGTCCCTCGGTCGATTTCTCTGTCCCTCGGTCGAGCTCTGTCCCTCGGTCGAGTGATTGAAAATGACAATTGGGGCCCCCGCGACCCCTTTTTATAATTTTTTTTAAAAAAAGGACCTCGGTCGAGGTATGTACCTCGGTCGAGGTCCATACCTCGACCGAGGTCCATACCTCGGTCGAGGTATTTATTAACCCTCGGTCGAGGTATTATAACCTCGACCGAGGGTTAATAAATACCTTGACCGAGGGCTTTATATAACCTCGGTCGAGGGCTTTATATAACCTCGGTCGAGGTATTAATACCTCGGTCGAGGGCTTAACAAGACCTCGACCGAGGTACATTTTTTTGTTTTTGGCAAGATGCGCTTGCCAAAAAGTGTTACCCAGGTCCGTGGATTCACCCTAGTGTTCCAGTATATTGAACATAGCATCCTCATATATGATTTTGTATATGACATTGATATGAGTTTGTTTCAAGTAATTCCTCTGCTTCCTTGGACTTCTGAGTTCTCCAAGACTAAGATTGTAATGTATTTCGGCCATCGCTTCCCTCTGACCTCACACATTAGGGGGCATCTGTTATCAGCCAAAATGGCACTTCTCCATCCGAGTGCTGACATTCATCATGTCGGTACACAAAAGGAAAATTTGGATTGAAGTGGAAAAACACTATAGATGTCCATGACCTTTGATGCATTATCCTCAGACCAGCCTTATATATTTTTATTTTGAGTTTTGGTATGCATACGCGACTATGTGCATTGCAACTCACGTGGCATACATGACTATGTGCATTGCAACCTGTGTATACCTTACATACACGAGTTTCCTTTGAGCAACACGCGTGTCATACACGAGTTTCCTATATTAATACCCGCGTATACCTTAATTCAACATTAAAAAATATAAATCAATATTAGATGAGATTACTTGGGCCCTAATCCATAACTATCCCAACTGTCTCAACCATCCCAACCTTCGAAGCCACTCTATTTCCCAAAGTATAAATAGAGGCCTTGGGATGGGGCTAATCAATCAATTTTTGGAGAGAAAAGTTATGCTGGTGGTATATTTTCAGAGTCTTGGAGTAGCAGAACTCAAAGTCCTCGGTTGTAGAGGAGTCCTTGTGTCAGAAGCTGGGTTGTATTCTTACCTATTCACCTTTTGTTAATAAAGATAATTATTCTTTCAATCTTGTATTATGTTTATCTCATGTATATTGGTTTAATGAATATGTTCAATGATGTTATTAATATGCTTTTCATCTAACCTTTGATTTATATATGTATGAGATATTGCTTGAAGAATTGGCTCTTTGCAGGTGAAGAGAAGCATCCCTGTAAGCTTTGGAGAAGATTGGAGTGAGAGAAGACCAAGCTTGGATAAACCATCATAAACTGGGTAAGCCAAGATATCTTCCTATTCTCATTCCAGTTTCTATAAAAGCTGATTGTCTGCAAGTATAGTAGTAAGTTGGTAACCCTAGACCGTATGTTACAAGGGTGAAATGTCCTGAACAACAAACGAAACATATGATAGTTGAATACTATTATTGGGGCCTGATCCACTATTGTATTTCATGGATATATATTTCCAGTGGACTATCGAGCACCATAGACATATATTGTATGCAAAATTTATGACCCCGAGAAGTTGATTATTTAACTAATCACCTTGGGGATGCAAACTTTATGACGATTCTTCTTCTATTGTCTGGTTTTTGGATTTTTAGGGTTATTTCCCTCACACTTATGATAAATAGAACCTTTCAGCCTCCTTTTGTATTCATCTTGTCATGAATGAGCATAACCACCACATTTCTTCTCATACATATAGCTACCACCACTATAACCACTTTTATTTTGCAGTTTGTTCTATTTCATTCATTTAACAGAATTTGAGTTTACAGTACCATTGTGTTTCTTCTATATATATATATATATATATATGCTCTTTAATTTCATTATCATATAATTGTCTATCATTGATAAATTCAACATATCTCGGTAATTCTAAAACTTTTCTCTCATATTCCTAGGCAAGGTCAGATCCCCTAACTCAAATTTAAAGAATTCCTTCATATTCTTGTCATAAGAGTGTTGTGAGAGGTATTTTTACTGGAAATACTTCTTGAATTTTCTCCATGGAATACTCTTCTAATTAAAGTGCTTCACTTATGTACAATATTCCCACCAAATTGAGGCATTTTCTTGTAGATTGTAAATGGAAACTCTAACTTCCATTTGACGTGAGTAGTTGTGCAATTGAATATAATTCCTCATCCTTAGTAACCGATATTCAAAATCTTCTCCCTTCTTGTTTTCACCATAAAAAGTGGGCGACTTAATATTTCTAAGTTCCCCTTGCAACTCTTTATGTATATTTCTTTTCTTTTGATTTCTAATTGCGGAAACTTTTGGACTACTCCTTGATTCCTCATATGTGTATGACTTCCTTGCAGCATTAGCTATTGAGTAGTGATTCTTATGACTACTAGTAGAACTTCTATAGATCCTGAACAATTCATGGGATGTCCTCCTTGAATACAATTTTCCTTATTTCTCATGAAATGAACCTGATCTAATATACATTTTCCTTTGCAACATATTTAAGTTTTCCATAAAATTATTTTTCAATAGATTTTTTTGTATATAACACCTATCATTCTTTCATTTTTAGCTTTACATATCTGCACTTCCATCTTAAAACTAGTCATTGTTTCCACTAGATCCAACTTGGGTTCAATACTTCTTGTGTGCCCATTAGATTATGTCTCTTCATTTACAATACTGATATTTAGACCTCTGACTTCTTCATGGCTTTATGGATTCCCTTATTTCATTTTCCTCCTTAGTACTAATTTGGAACTATGATCCCTAAATTCCCTTGATGTAAATCTCTATCTACAAAGTGTTAATACAAATAATCTATTATATATGCCTAATTTCCATAATTCTAATGTTTTTTCTTAAACATTCTAAAAACAACTTACTTGACAATCTTTCAAATAAAGCTACATGCCATTTTTTCCCAATTTTGGAAATATATGAAATACTTCTTCATGATAAAATTATTTATATGTATTCTCCCATGGATTATATCTCAAATGAATATAATCATACTTAGTCATGAGATTTTGAAGGAGTTGCATGATACTACCCATATGGATCCTTCCCATGATGAAACCTCTGCACTTTTTGATCATTTGGGTGACTTAGTTCGTTCCCCTACATCCTACAATTCCATGTTTTGTAACATTAATCTCAATGAAGTATGGGTGAAATGGTTCTTTTTGATGGTTCCACATGAGGAGTATGGAACTCCTAGATTTACTTTTTATGATGACATGGTTGGAGCACATTCTTATTCACATTTTCAGAAACATCCTTTGTTACTTTATGATGATGCACATCTACATGGATGCACCTATGATTTGCTCAACACTTGGTTCATTTGATGTTGGAGGAACTTCATCTAACACTGGGGTGATTAGATTTCTAATGGGAGAACATTTTTGTTTTTAGGCACAAACTTTGTTATATCTTTACGGTTCTCTCGTTCATGGATGTATGGGTGAGACTTCTTTGAGTCATTTGAAGTCTCCTTGTTTTTTTTGCTCATTATTTGGTTAAGCTTTGAGTAGATATTCTTCATTCACTCTTGGATGAAAGAATACATGGATGAATATTTTGATGCATATCACACCCTTTTGGAGTAGCATTATAGGACATGGGATCCTCACCTATGTCATTGGAGAATATTTGATTGGTCACTTGAAGCTTGTATGCACTTGGAAAATGGTAGTCTAATTACTTGGAGGTATAAGCACTTTCATGATTTTTTGATGAGGCACCTCCTAGATGTACATTTTTATTATGTTGTTATGTACTTTGATGATATATATTATGTACTCATTATTTTTGGAAGAATGCATACAAGAAAATGGGATCCCGGAATTCTCTGTCCTAATGGTATGGGTTGGAGAGCACTCTTAATTGTTCGAGTGCAATACAAACAATGGGACACTGGGATAGTTTTTAGTTCCATTGATTTCAATTTTTTTGGGAAACAAGCAGTATGGGAGATGGATTCCCCACTTAATAAAGTGATTTTAATCAGAGTAGTGCATCATCAAGCATGGTGGTTCCTCTCTAAAATCTTCATGGGATATCAAATATTCAAAGTTGGGAAACTCAATGGCAACTTCAAAGAATCATACAGAAAGCAGGTTCTTCAACACCCATCTTTGAAATTGCTTGAGGACAAGCAATACTGGGAAGGGAGGATTTTTCATGTCCCAAATTTTGCATTGGGTCACAATGTCCTAATCACATTTTCCATATTCATGAGAGTTTGTCAAATTGATGTTAAGGGTCAAATAATTGCCAAGGAGGAAAATTACTAGTTTCCTAGGTTGGGGGTGGAAGCTTTGGGATTTGGAATAAGGGGGACAATAAATGATGTTTGAAAATTAGAATCGAATAAATATTTAATAAAGTAGATAAATAAATAAATAAAAGGGAAAATAAAAGTGGAAATTGATCATGAGGACACATGGAGGATGTGGGACCCACACAAGCTAGATTTTCTATGCCACATGGCATCCTCCTCTTGTCATTTCGAATCCATAAGAATCCCAAGGGTCTTGGGATGAGTTTGAAGGTCAATATACTTGGAATGAATCAATTAAGGTTGAATTTTAGGGGAATAGTAACTCCCATGGAAGAGGAAGAGGCATTTTGGAGCTAGTGAGACACTTGGACTAGATTCCCTATCTATATGACAACAATGATGAAGATTCTATGACACCTATGACACAAATAACATTAAAAGGCTGAAATATGACATATATGACATGTTAGGGATAAACATATCTCTGAGAGGGATCTCAAGGGAGTTAGGGAAACGAAGATGCTTCCACATTTGATTTGGTGGGAGTGGGAGACTAGGATATGTGGTACAAGTGGCATTCTTTGGAATCTATTCCCAACTCGAGTTGTAATGCATATCTTGGAAAAAAATTTGACCCATAGAGAGATTGGAAACTTTATAAATGTTAAGAACAAATAATTAAGGGATATTTTAATCTTTTGAGAAATTTTCATTTGTGAAGAGAGAGAGCTAGTGGATGACTAGTTTCTTGCCTTAGCCAATTTCGAGGGTGAAAGATTCCCATCCAAGTTGGTATGTGGAAAGGCCATTCAGGTATTTCATGGAGATTTAATGGAGTCATAATTTATAGGTGCAAGCTATAGGGAATCTCATGGACACTTCAATATCTTCTTGTTCTTTCATCTATTCCAAGTTTTCTCATCATATTCTTGCTCTATGGACTGAGGCGCACTTGGGGAGCTATTGATATCTTTGGGAGAGATTATCATGGTCCATTTATGATGGTAATAATATTAATATAATATTTTCTTCATATTCAGAAAGTATAAGGTCTAAATACCAAATGGTTGTATGTAAAAGTGATTATTAATGAGCAAACAATGACCATTTCCCCACTATATTGATGTATGTCATTGTAATGATGATGATTTCGAATGAAAGAATGTTTATATGATATATATATATGATGAATGGAATTCCATTGATAATATATTATTCATATTCATAAATTCTCAGGTCTAAATACCAAAATATTTTATGTAAAAATGTTAAACAATGAAGAAACAATGGCATTTCCCCACTACCTTGTTGTGAACCAATATAATTTTGATGGATTCGAAAGGATAAGTAAAATACTGATGGTTTATGGATGAAATGACTTTTATTTATGTATTATATGAGTTTAATGTTCAGTACATAAGCATTTGGAGTCATTTTGTTGAGTTTCATAGAATCTGGAGAAGATTTCCTATCATTTCCCCCAAGGTTGAAACTAGTATTTTTGCATCTTATTTAAGGGAGTTATAGAAGACATTAAAATTTGAATGGTGATTCATATGAGTTAATTTTTATTTCCTTTATATTTCCCCTACTTCCATTCATAAATTCGAGTTGGATTGAGTGCATTTGGAAAGTCATTTTTATCATCTACCTCTAGGGGATTTGAACCACAAGTTGCTCGTAAAACTCCATACATTGACCAGATTGAAAAAGTGAGTTGAAAAAGTCATTTGATGGTTAAAATACAACTATAAAAACCATTTTTTAGTATTAACATCATTCATACACCTTCTGGTACAATTTGAGAGCATTTGGAGCTATTTGGAGCCATCTACCATTGGGGATTTGAGCCTCAAAATTACTAGTAAATTCCATGAGTCTCTTGGATACCTAATAGAAAAAAAACCAAATATAATGATGCAAATATACTTTAAGTAATGTATTATAACAGATACAAGTATCATACCAACCATTAGTGGAGGTTGTACAGTGTTTGGAAGAGATTTGTTCCAGGACCCAGGGGGATTTCCACCTCCCAAATTGACTAGTCTTGTCCCGAAACTTCTTACCTTGAAAATTGTAGACCATGGTTGGGTATATAATTTGATTATATGTATAATATATGTGTTAATTTTTCCCATCACCCCTCATGACCTTCCTCATCAATTTTGAAAGTAATTGGAGGAGTTTGGAATCAGTTGTATCCATATACCAAAGAGTTGAAATTTGGTGAATTTGAGCACTTTGGGAAAATTATTTTCAAGGGAAATTACAGTGTATGAGGAATATGCGACTCCCAATAATCTGTATATACAATATACTTTTCACTAAAGGCGAGTAACCACCATCCTTGAGTCTGACATCGGCGAGGAAGTAGAATGTTGTTGGATTGCACTTAGACTTATGAAACTTGTTAAGAAAATATGATGCATGCCTAGATTGTGAAACTTTGATACCTGAAATATATTTTTCTATCTCAATTCCAAGAATTTAATTTAATAAACCCAAGTCTATCATGGAAAAGTAACTATGCAAAGCATACTTAATGGAAGCAATGTCTATAGATGAACTACCCGTGATAAAAAAATGATCTACATATAAGAAAATGAGTAAGAGAGAGACACCATCATGCTTCATGTACACATTCAAATCTAATTTTAATCTTTGAAATTCTTTTGACACAAGAAAATAATCCATCTTAGCATACCAGGATCCGAGCTTGCTTAATCCCATCAAGAGACTTCTTCATCCTACACATAAGTGAAGTATCTTAAGTGTATCCTTCTAGATGGTTCATGTTGATGGTGTTTATTAGTTTACAGACCTTAGATCTGAGAACTGAATTTTCATGTTGAGGCCTGAATTTTCCTGTTAAACAACTTTCCACACCGTCTAACCCTCTTTCTGCACTACATCAAAATACGCAAGTTGAAATTTCAACTTTAAAAAAAGAGTTTCTGCCCTTTCACAATTTTCCAATTTCCAATTTCTGGTTCAGATAGTGAAATTCGGCTTTTCGACTTACGAAGTGGGATTTCCACACTTTCACTCTTTACCTATTTCTGATTTTTGGGTTTGAAAGTCGGATCTCCAAATTTTGAAATAAAACTTCCGCACTTTCGCACCTTTCCTATGTTCGCTTTTCGGTTCATAATACGGAACTTGCGTTATCAAATTTTCACACTCACACTTCTCCAATTCTCGAGTTCTGCCTTCCGCTTAGAAATTATTTCCTTGCCATCGATCTTCTGTGGACTCGTTCTCAACTATTGATCTGCCTCTCGATGCGATCACGGTTTTAAATTTTCAGATCTATGTCTCACTGCTGCGAAAATCAACGACAACCATTGATGTTCTCTAGGATCAATCCCCACCGTACGATTGACTTAGATTTATCTTTTTGTAAGCTTTGTTTAATTGATCACTGAAGGGATCAATTCTCTCCAGTGAAGCTTCTTACAAATGATTTTCAATATCCTGCGCTTATATAAGGATTCAGAATGTAAAAAACACATACACACAGAGACATTACAGTACTACTCCTGGATATTTAGACAAAGGCATAATAACTGGATAAACTTGCAGAATACTCTGTTTCCATTCAATTTAACAAGAAGTATTATTACATAGTCTCTGCACTCTTGCACCCTCTGCACTCACACTCGCCCTCATCTGAATTTATAACTATTACCTTCAATTCATTTTAAAACACTCTAAAACCTGTTAGATCCAACTAGGTTGGATATGAGGAACTAATAAAAGAAACCCTATCAACAAAGATCAATCCTTGAGGAAATACACACAGGGATCAAGGAGAATAATGACTAATCTGTCACTTATTATAAAAAAAATAACCCTATCCACTAACATCAAATCCTATCCATTCTAGAAGCGATTACATGGCATATCAGATCATCAAATCAAGCTAGATGTTTATTCATTACACCAAGCTGGATGCTCTTGCATCATACTCCTGGGGAAGAAGATATTTCTTCTTTAAATCTTTAGGATGCATATTATACTCGAAATTTTCTTGCTCTATTATTGAGGCTGCATCTTTAGTAGGTTGATTTCTCCATTTGACCAAGTATTGAAAGAAGGTTTTGTTCCTGATCTTCCTTGGGATTCTTTTGTTAAGGATGGATTCAATCTGAGGTTGTTCTTTCTGTGGAATTCCTTGCCAATCTATAGCTGAGTCATCTCCATCTAAAGTTACACCATCTGTCTGGATACCTGCATCTTTAAAAGGATATAAATATGAAACATTAAAAATTCATGAAATCTAGAAGTCAGAAGGAATTTCAATCTCATAAGCATTTGCAGAAAACTTCCTTAAAAATTTACACAGTTCAATCTTATTAAGATTCAATTTATTATAATTTCCTTTGGGGAATATTTCCTTTCTAAGACAGGCCATCACTAAATCTCCAACCTAAAAATTTACTTCTCTTCTCTTCAAGTCTTCTCTCTGTTTATATTTTTCTGCACTTTCCTGTAATCTCTTCTTGATATTGTCTTGCAGCTCATGCATACAAACTGTAAAGTCTTCACCCTCTGCAAAATTTTTTTCCTATTTCCCCAAAATTCTAAGTTCATATACACCTCTTGTATGTATCCCATAGACAATTTGAAAAGAACTCATACCTGTACTTCTGTTGGGTGAATCATTGTATGCAAACTCAGCCTGAGCAAGAGCCAAGTACCACTGTTTTGTGGATGTTCATACATAAGAATTCTCAGTATGTTTCCCAAGATCCTATTTACCACTTCAGTCTGACCATCAGTCTGAGGGTGATAAGAAAAACTAAAACTGATATTATTCCCCATTTTCTTCCATAGAGTTCTCCAAAAATGACCAGCAAACTTTGTATCTCTGTCAGACACAATACTCAAAGGAAACCCATGCAACTTTACAATTTCTGAAAATAATAGGTTAGAAATATTGGTTGCATCATTAGTCTTCTTACTTGTAATAAAATGAGCCATTTTGGAAAATCGATCTACCACAACATAAATTAAATCATGACCTCTCTGTGTTCTAGGTAAACCCAAAATAAAATCCATGCTTATGGAATCCCAAGGCCTAGCTGGAATAGGAAAGGAATAATACAATCCTATGTTTCGACTTCTCCCTTTAGCATGTTGACAAATTCTGCATCTTTCAACAAATTTCTTCTCATCATGCTTCATCTTTGGACAAAAGTAAAAATTACTCACTTGAGCAAAAGTCTTGTCTTGTCCAAAATGTCATGATAGACCTCCACTATGCTTTTCCTGAATTAAGTTATCTCTCATTGAACATTTCAGAATACACAATTAACTATTCTTGAATAACAAACCTTCCTGCAACATATAATCTAACCACTGACTTTTGTTATGGGTAACTGGATTTTCACAAACAACATATATATCCTTGAAATCTAAATCTTCCTTATACATATCAATCAAGTTTCCAAATCCCAAAGTACTGACCTTAACTTCTTGTAATATTATATTTACTCTGCTCAAAGAATCACCAACTTTATTAGACTTACCACTTGTATGTTTGATAACAAAGGTAAAGTTCTGCAAAAAATTCTACCCATTTAACATGTCTCTGGTTCAATTTTAGCTGACTATTTATGAACTGCAAAGCATGATTGTCGAAATACAATACAAATTCCTTAGGCATCAATTAATGTCTCCACTTCTTAAGAGCCTACACAACAACATATAATCCCTTATCATAAGAAGAGTATTTATGTTTTGATTCATTCAATTTTTTACTAAAATACGCCACTAGCCTATTCTCTTGACTCAAAACTATTCCCACTATTATTCCACTAGCATTTGTTTCAACCTAAAACACCTTGTCAAAACTAGGTAAAGCCAATATAGGATTCTCAGTTATCTTTTTCTTTAGCAATTTAAAATTTCTATCAGCTGCTTCTATCCATTTGAAAGGTTGTTTACTTCCTTTAAAAGTATCTATCAAAGGTGCACAAATCTGAGTAATTGGTACTACGTGCGTGTTGGCAAGAACTCACCAACAAAGCCTCATTGACAGGGGTTCCCACTTCGTCGACGCCCAACTAGCACGATCTCCCTGAGCACCATCCTAGATAGGTTTGACCCTAACCGAAAACACCCGCAGAGCGGATGAAGTCTCACCCGAGATGTCGAGGGAGAGCTTTCGGAACCAAGTTTCTGGCAGTAAGAAGGAAGGACAAGGCATCAGCGACTCAACAACATAATCATCGGATTCTTTAGAGATAGTTAATTAGTATCGCAACATTCATCACATATCTATCAGCATAACTAATAGATTGCTAATAGATCATGGCATTCACTTGTTCATCATTCATTCATACAATGGATTCAATAAACATCCATCATTGACATCGCAACACATAAAGACAGGAAATAAATAAGAGACAAGATCAATTTAGGGTAACATCTTTCATGTCATATTACTTTTGTGCAACAAATCCAAATCATACAGTACTTCCATAGCAGGAGAATGATCACAACCTAAGATTCAGTCGCTGGTCGACACAGACAGAGCCAAAACTGCTCAAGAACAAAATGAAGCGACAAGATCACACATAGCTATCAAAGCACAAAATAGATTGATTGATTGATCTTCAACATTAATGATACTAATTTACAATTGCAATTCTAACTCTACATATAGGCTTACGCCTATACATCCAAGGTCCACTTCTAACTAACTTCTAACAAACTAGTGACCTATATCCATAAAATGTGGTCAATCAGTACAAAATTGCATAAGAAATTACAAAAATAGTTATTCTTCTGCCTATCGTGCTAATTTGGTCCTACGTGTTGTCTCGTGAGCTTACGCAGCCTCCGTGGTGCTGCACAACTCACTTACCTAAAACCCCTGCCAATAGTGCACTAGTAAGCCCAAATGGACCACTAACCATTCATACAAACCATCATTAGTTTTAAATGTTGTCTTCCATTCATCTCCTTCCCTTATTCTAATATGATGATATCCACTTTCCAAATCTATTTTGGAAAAATATCTTTAACCACTTAAACAATCCATCAGATCATCAATTCTAGGTAAAAGGAATCTATACTTGATAGTGATCTTGTTGATTTCCCTGGATTCAGTGCACATCCTCCACCCACCATCTTTCTTTGGACTAAGCACAGTGGGTACTACACAAGGACTTAAACTTTCTTTTACCAATCCTTTCTCTGACAGCTCATGCACTTGCTGTTTGATTTCTTCATTTTCTTAAGGAGTTAATCTGTATGCAGCTTTATTTGGTAAACTTGCACCAGGTATTAAGTCAATGTGATGACTAATACTTCTTATAGGGGGTAAAAAATTTGGAAACGCATCCACAATAATGTAACCACATTCATCAAGCGAAGTTTTAACTTCAGTAGGAGAATCATCTAAATCCGTAGAAGTTAAAATTACCTTTGGCTTACCAACAAGGGGAAACTGTAGATCCTCCTCTTTCTGAACTTCTTGCAATAGTTCTTTTCCAAACATTAGCAAATGTTTGAGCTTGAACCTTCCTAAACTACTTCATCTTCCAAGGGTGACAAAGTATGTCTCTTCCCATATTTCTCAAGAGAATAAGTATTTCTCCTCCCATCATGAATATATTTCCTGTCATACTGCCATGGTCTCCCTAAGAGTATATAGCATATATCCATAGGCATTAAGTCACATAATATCTCATCCTTGTAAGTACCAATATGGAATTACACATTACATTGCTCATTCACTAAGAGCTGATGTCATTTTTGCAACCAGGACACTTTGTAGGGAGTGGGATGCTTCATCCTCTTCAATCCCAGCTTCACTACCATCTCAGTAGAAACCAAATTATCTATACTACCATTTTCAATAACCATTTTACAACACTTACCTTGATACTTACACCTTATTATGAACAAACTCTTCCTTGGGGTTGGTTCATGTACTTGCTTCTTTGACTTTACCAAAACTCTCTTAAACGTAAGAGATTCTCCTTCCTTTGGATGGTTATTCATCTTGTTTCACCTTTTGACTCTTCTTGAGCCTCTGCAACAGTCAAATTTCTCTGATTTGAAGACTGATTCCTTGGACAATTCCAAGACATACGTCCGATCTCACCACAAGTGTAACACTTTAAATCTCTGTTCCTGCATCTTCCTCTGCCTCCTCTGAATCCTCCTCTTTGGGATGACTGACTGCTAGAACCCTTAACTCCATCTTTGGAAGTCATACCTCAACTACTAGGAGATTGTCTCCCTCTTACTATATTCTTTCCCTTGTTTCTCTGGTTCTATTTTCTTAATAATTTTTCTTCTACCTTTGAAGCTACTTGATATGAATCTTCTACAATTTTAAAATTTAATAAACTGAGTTCATCCTGTATATCATACCTTAGTCCATCGATATACCTAGCTACTCTTTCTAGACTTCCCCGTGTGTCCAACTCTAATACTCAATCTAAAAAATTCTTTTGTGTATTCTTTTACAGTCATGGCCTTTTGTCTAAGGTTCTGTAACTGTCTAATAAGATTCAATTAATAGTCCTTAGGAATAAATTGATTCTTAATCTTATGTAGCATCTTATCCCAAGAGTTTATTTTTGTCTTACCTCTTCTTTCTCGATGGATCTAGAGCTCATTCCACCAAATAGTTGCATGCCCCTTCATTTTGGTAGCTGCATATCTTACTTTCTTCTTATCTTCAATTTCTTCAAAGTCAAAATATTTATTCAGAGCATTAATCCAATCCATGAGTTCTTCAACATTTAAATTACCTTCATACATAGGCACTTCCACTCTTGGTCTGCTACTGGCCTTCATCAACATCTTCAAAACTCTGACTTCTTCAAGATCTTCTTCTTGTTCATTAGGGGATTCAGCTTCTTCATCACTATCATCTGAATTGTCTGAATGGTTCTTTCTCTCCATAGCTTTCTAGCTTTTCTTCTAGTCTTTTCATGTCTCTCTCTACATATGTCTCTGTAGGTTGTCTTCCTTGACCATGTCCTACAAGAACCCCACGCAATCATTCTCATCTCGACAACATCTTTCTACAGGATCAACTGAGCTCTGATACTCATCCCGTGGAATAATTGTTCCGCTCTGATACCAAAACTGATGGCGATGATTAGTTTACAGACCTCGAATCTGATAAATAAAAAAATAACATGCTTGAATTTTCCTGTTAAACAACTTTTTGCATTGTCTAACTCTCTTTCTGCACTATAGTGGAATGCACAAATTGGAATTTCAATTTTCAAAAAAGAGTTTCTGCCCTTTCACATTTTCGGATTTATGATTCCCGATTCAGATAGTAGAAGTCTCCTTGTCGACTTACGAAGCAGGATTTCCGCATTTTCACTCCTTCCCAATTTCTGATTTTTCGGTTCGGAAGTTGGATATCCAACTTTCGAAATAAAACTTTCGTACTTTCCACCTTTCCTATGTCCGCTTTCCGGTTCAAAATGCGGAAATCACGTTATTAACTTTTCATGCTCACAATTCTCCAATTCCCAGGTTCCGCCTTCCGCCCAACAATTCTTTCCTTGCAATCGATCTTCTACGGACTCATTCTCGACCATCGATCTGCCTCCCGATGCGATCATGGTTTTAACTTTGAGGATCTATGTCTCACTGCTGCAAAAATCAACGACAACTGTTGATCTTCTCTAGGATCAATCCACACTGTACGATTGAATTATATTTATCTTTCTATAATATTTGTTTAATTGATCACTGAACGAATCAATTCTCTCCGATGAAGCTTGTTACAGATAATTTTCATCTGTGCTAATATCATGAATCAAAATGAAACAAACACATACACACAAAGACATTATAGTCACTACTCCTAGATATTTAGTCGAAGGTATAATAACTGGATAAACTTGCATAATACTCTGTTTCCATTCAATTTAACCAGATGTATTATTACACATTCTATGCACTCTTGCACGCTCTACACTCACACTCGTCCTCACCTGACTTTCTTAATATTACATTCAATTCGTTTTATAACACTTAGAAACCTATCAGATCTGACTAGGTTAGATCCGAGGACCTAATAAAATGAACCCTATCGACAAAGATCAATCCTTGATGAAATCCATGTAGGGATCAAGGAGAATAATGACTAATATGCCACTTATTACAAAATAAACTAACCCTATCCACTAACATCGAACCCTGTCCATTCTAGAAGCGATTACATGGAATTTCAGATCATCAAATTGAGCTGGATGTTGATTCATCAAATTGGGTTGGATGTTCCTGCATCACATGTATATCTCCTTCTCAATATCTCCATGGAGGAAATCACTCTTGACATACATATGGTGCATCCCCCAACGCTTGGATGCAACAATAGACAAAACCAACCTAACATAGTCCATCTTGGTTACATGAACAAATCTTTAGGTAATTAAGTCCTTGGAATTGAGAGAAACCCTTTGCCACAAATCCAACCTTGTATTTCCATTGACCCCATTTGAATCCATATTGGATTGATATACCCACTTGCATTGAGCAAGTTTCCTTCTAGAAGGAAGTGGAACTATCTCCCAAGTTTTATTGTTTTGATGAGATTGATTCTCTTCATTCATTGCAGCTTGCCACACTGGATATTGGAAGGACTCATAAAATGTTTTTGGATCAGGTCCAATCATCATGAAACATATCTCAGTAAGAAGTAGATCAGTAGCAGAGAGTGCAGGTTTTTCACTTCGAAACTGTGATATTGTATTTCTTAGATCATGTGGACCACCAACAAATTCACCAGCTACTTCAATGGTCTTATAATCCCATTTAGTCCTTAGAGTTGGATCCAATGGATCAACTAAGTCTGGATCAACATGTTCGTCTTCATCATCAGAATCTGAATCTGAACTATCATATAAGGAGGCTTCAGTTTATTTCTCATCTTCAAGTGGTGGAGGAGGAACTGAGCTTTATGCTTCAACTTGTTGGATGTCTTGCAAAGGACCTTCTTTAAATTGTACGTTTCTCTCAATGAAAGTATTCATGGTCAAATAATCCAACAAGAATGAATTCATGGATATGAGGTTGTAAGGGCTTTCTCTTTTTTGGAGGAATCCTGGCCCAAGATTTGGAACCAAAGATTCAAAGATAAGACACATCAAGTTTGTGCCTAGTCCAAGCTTCAAATGGATTTATGCCTTCCAAATCCTTGTGAGGAAATCAGTTCTATATGTATCATCACAGTTGATGGCCTCTTCACACATCTTAGGAGAGAGTGAATTTGACTCAAGCATGCATGTGGACATCTCCTTTATAGATTTGTTCTTGCTCTCTACCACACCATTCTGTCGTTGTGTGTAGGGCATAGTGTGTTGCATTTGGATGCCTTCATTATGACAAAACTACTGTAAACCCTTGTTCACATACTCCCCTCCATTATTAATGTGAAGCACCTTGATCTTATTTCCAGAAATATTTTCAACAGAAGCCTTAAAAACTTTGAAATTTTCATACACTTTTGATTTGAACTTGCGGAAATAGACCCACCAATATATTTAATAATTATCTATGAATGTCAAGACATATATAACATCACTCATGGAAGGAGTAGGAAGGGGTCCGATGATATTACTTTGTATCAATTCGAGAGGTAAGGAGGCTCTCCATGATTTTCCTTTCTCAAACTTGTGCTCCAAATGTTTTCCAATCATGCAACCTTGACAGATGCTACTTGAGAGTTTGATGTTTGGAAGACCATAAACCATACACTACTTGTGAAATTCTTGTAGATATATGTAGTTTAGGTGACCAAATCTCTCATTCCTCTTACTAACTTGATTTTCATGTGTTAGGAGCCCATTTGGTGTTGAATAGGGAAGGAAGCAGGAGAAATCATACACCCTCGAATCATGATTTGCAGAAAGAAGTGCAATGAATTTTCTAGTAGAGATCTCAGAAATTTCCACACCATCAAGAGTTAACAAAACCTTCTTTTGAAATCCTGTGTGTGTCAATTGGTATACTAAGAGAATATTTATGACCAATGAGGGAATATGTGGAATGTTCATGATTCACCCATAGTCAATATTGATTCTTCCTTTACCTCTAATTGGAAATTTAGAATCATCATCCATGAGGATAGAAGGACCACTAGTGCAATCGAATGTAGAGGAGTCTCTAGATGTATACATGATTCTAGATGCACTTGAGTCAATGATGAAGGAATGGGTCTTCAAAATGTCAACCACGAATGCATGAAATCTCTCTTTGTCTTCAAATCTTGATCCAACATCTTTTCTCCTTGCACCTTCAAGTAGATGAATTTTGTTTTTCTTTAGAAGTTACACTAAGAGATCAATGGTCTTCTTCATGCATGAGATTTTAGGGTGGAAATCCCTATTGCAATATGTGAGTTTGGTCCTCTCCTTCATATTTTGCTTATTCTTCTTTGAATTCAAAGGTTCTTTTGATGGTTTTGGCTTCTCTTTCTTTTTTTTTTACTTACTCCATCTTGTCCTTGGAATTCTTCTTACCATTTGAATTCGTGGCTTCTTTATTAGCAAGCGCATGGTCCTTGGATGGTTTGATGGATCCCATCTGAACCAATTTGTTCTAATCTTTTGTGAGATAATCCATGAATGCACTTAGGGTAGGCATGTTTCAATTTGGAACTGCCAATTTTGCAGAATGGATGGTTGGTACAAATATTGAGTATCTAGGACCCAATTTTAATAGGATGGACATAAGCAACTCATCCTTGTTCTCTATGCCTCATTGATTGAGATAGAGGACCAATGAATTGAACTTGGTGAAATAATCTTGTATGGTGTTGAAGATATTGGGAAAATGAGATTAACTCATTCTCTAATTGGTGACCCCTCAAATCATCTTGTTGTCCAAACAAGGATGCAAGCTTGGTCTATAGTTCATTTGGAGTTGATAGACCAGCAAGATGAAACACTAGGTATTTGGAGATGTTGAGACACAACAATACACAAGCTTCATCAAGTGTGTTGAATTAATTGAATTTATCCACAATTGAATTTGGTTCATTTTCAGTCCCTAATGTGACCCTATAGAGACTCTTACTTTGAAGTAGGATGTCCATCTCAACCTTCCATTCAAAACAGTTGAATTGAGTGAGTAATAGTGCTGAAGACTCTTCCATTGCTTCTACTATTACATTCCTGGTGTCATAAACATGAAAAAAATATCCGCAAAGATGTCTTACTTCAACAGTATGCACATTGAAGGGTGCATCATACCTAGCTAGACCACTTTGGATAGATCAAAATTATTGGAGGCAATTTACTCGGGAATTATGTGGAAACTTCACTGTTGTTGGTGCAAAACTAGAAGAAACTATACATACAAAACACTCTATAAGACTAATTTTCTCAGCTTGGATATAATACCATGTGAAATTTTACACAAAGATATGGAAACAAAAATAATCCACACTTAGTTTCATAAAGATGCACAAAAAAATTGAGAAGAAAAAATGAGAGAATTCATTAGAGATAAGGAGATCCAGTGGAATAACTTTTATTCGTATGTTATCCAAAAATATGTGGACCATCTAAATATGTTACAAAGAAGGAAATTCATTAGGATTAGGAGGAATTAAAAATCCATACATGTGGGAAGCTTATTTTGGTAGACTTCCATCACTAAAATGAGTTCCAGTTAGAACTCCTGATAGGTGGATAGTTAACTAATGGTAGGTGGACCCGAATGGAACATGTGGTAGTTAACTAATGGTAACTGAAGGTAGTGGGGAACATGATGGATTTTAGTTCATTGTCAGTAGTCATCAGTGCTCATATCAGTCCAAAATGTTGAAATCAAGGAAATTTTTATGAGTCCCTAATTTTAAGGAAGCTCCGAATATAATTTAGGAGAGTTTCTCAAGAAGTCCTAAAATCATGCAAAAGGGTGCATATTCTCCTAAAATCATGGAATATGGTGCATATGTGGATAATGAGGGAAAAATAACAAAACCAAAGTCCGAGATAATCAGAATGATGAGGACTATGTGCTAGGAATTCAATAAACATGATCTAAGCACTAGGGAAAACAAATAATGTTGCATTCATAATGTCTAGATGGGTAATATAAACCAAAATGAAGAAGGTAGATCTTAGTAACCAGATTTGATACCATGTCAGAATATTGAAAAATATGCATAAAATTACAAAAATACATTTACTAACATGTAAATAAACAACATGAATCAACAAGTCTAGCCTCCTATCCATATAAACAACAAATAATCAAATAGTAAGAGAATGACAAGAGAAAAATAGGGGAAACATCCATGGGAAGGTATAATATTCTTTACTCTTCATAAATATTCACTTTTATAATACATGTCATCCTTACATAAGCATCACATCACTCTCCATATTTACATCACATCACAATGATGTTTCAACAACATATCTGTTATAGCCAAAATTGCCACTTCTTTGTCAGTTACGACACTTACATGTTTTGGTCACATGACGACACTTCATGAAGTTTTTTTCGCTCACCAAAATGACATTTAATGGATGGAAGAGCCATATTTTGGAATTCTATATGATTCCCTTATCTCTTTCTTGGTTCATTGGATACTTAGGGAGTTGATGAACATGTTTGCAAACCAAATGGCATTTGGTTTGCAAACCTCCTGAAAACCCCTAGAAAACCCTAAAAATGGCATTTTTCACAAAAACTGCCCCTTTCTTATGTTCCACTAACGTTTTTCATGTTGCACACGGTAGTTTCTATTGTTCTGCTAGCATGTATCCTTAAAAATGCTCAAAAAAATATAAAATATCGAAATTGGGTGGTTTGGGTGGTTTTGGAACTATCTCCTCAGTTGTAACTGCTTCATCTGCGACCCTATGTATTCCATTTTCTATATAAGAGAGGGAGAGGGGACTGTGAAGAGGACTTATTTTATATTATTGTTATGCTGGAAAAATTTGGACTCTCATCCCCCTCATCTATGCCCTAGATTCCATCTACCTTTGCTACAAAGCTTGGAGGTTGGGATTCTTGGAGGAGAGAAGCAGGAGATCCAGATTGAAGGTTTCATTGAGGTAACTTTATTGATGAGAAGGTATGTTTGTACTTGTTTCATTGATTAATAAAGACTTGAAATTTTTTCCTTTCCAAATCACGGTATGTATATCTCAGTTTTATTATTATATGTTGATGTTTATGAGATCAAGGTTTCATGTTCTTTCGAATATCAATATCTTATATGTGGTCAAATTGGTTTGAGGAAGGTTTAAAGTGGTTTTCCAGGTTCCTTGTTTGGAGAGAAAGAGGAGGGCTCAAGTGCAAGCTTGGATCAAAGTTATGGTTGTAAGGTACATATCCTCTTAACCCTTGAACTTTTTCTTAAATTTGTACTTGCATAGCTTTATATGTATGTTTGCAAATCCCAATATGTTGGTGATCTCAAACTCCAATCATAGGAATAATTCTTAACAACAGAAATGCCAACTCCGTTGGGGATAAGCCTATATGATTTAGGGTCTCAAAGTCTATTTGTCCAGTATATTTGAAGGCCGGAGTCTTGATTTCAAGTTAGGAGCAATCCTTGAGTCATTGTAGACACTTTCCTTGTTATTTTAGGAGTTGGATTCATCTTTTTTGCAACTTTCAGTACCCACACGCTTGTGTTGGTGTATAAAATAGCATTTTTTCCTTATAGATGCTGGTGGAGAGTGCTTCCACATGATTTTTACACACTACTATCAGTATTGTTCACTAGCCTATCCCTCCTGTAAGTGTTTTTTTTGGTTTCATGGCTGTTTTAGAAGGGTTTGGTTGCAGTATTTAGAGTCCCTATTGTTCCCAGGTCTGTGTAGGACCCCTTAGTAGTGGTGTATTCTCTTGTGATTGATGTTAGAAACCATTTAAAATAATTGTTTCTTGTATTTATCTTTTTCCTTGATCTCCTTGCTTGGCATGACCTTGTTTTTGTATGGTGTTTTGATCAACCTATGTCGGTATGTATAGACTAAACTTGTGAGCCATATGATCCTTTCCTTATTCATTTTTCTTGGTCAAACTCATGCCAAATTAGTTTACTTGGTATCTTATGAAAGCATTCCTTACAAGAGAGATCTTGTCAGATCTTAGGTCGATCTAGGGTTCGGTTATTATGGACATAGTCTAGAAGTCAAGATGCTTTGTATTTACATCAGATTGAGGTACTTGTTTATAGTTCATTTTCTTTTTTCATTTTAAAAGAAAAAATAAAAGAAAAAGTCTTTACTTTATATGCATTTAGGATAGTGTCATTAGTTTTAAGTGCATTTGCACATCTCTATTTTTTGAAAAGAAGAAAAAGAGAAGTAAAAGGTTTGTATTTTAAACCTCTTTTTGCATTTTCCATATTGTTTCTGCTTTTGAGTAAAAAAACATCATTAGTTTCATCACCTTTACCTTTTTTAGTAATAAAGAGCCTTTAAAAGAACACCGATAATTAAAATATATTAATAAGTTTTTTTAGGGATGCCACATACTAGTCTAGGCTAGTGCATTGGACTAGGGCTTACCTTTAAACCATCCGAAACAATTTAAACTCAAAATTTAGTGGCCATTCTTCAGGGAAACACCATATTTCAAAAAGATTAATCGGAAAGCTCCTCTCACACAGGAGTCAAGAACAAGGTCATGTGAGATTGAGTTACATAGATAGCCCTCCAATACTCGGTTGAGCACACTTGAGTTTTTGCATGTTCATCGATCCACTAAGTATATCCTTTTGGCCTCGTGTGGGGCCGATATTATTTGACTTTTATGGTTATCTACCCTTCCTATGCACATCAAATGGACTAATGACTGTTCTTACAGAGCCTTTTTTCATGCTTGGTAGCCATAATATGTTGACCTCTAGGGCTCTTACACAGGTTATGGTGGAGGGTTATTTTCACTATACCTAGGAAGGCTTGAGAGGAAATCCATTACATATGATTTGGGAAAGCAATTGGGTGATTCAAGCGCTTGGAACCAAGGAGGTGTATTGTGGACCTCAGGTAACATGCCCTTCGTTCCTTCACTGGTTAGTCTTGGGCCTTGATCATCCCAGACTCTCCTTTGGAAGGTATCTTTGTTTGCTTGGTCTAGATGCTTAGGAATTTTTTCTAGTGGTGTGCTATGTGTGTTGTACTTTTCTAGTCAGACTCATAGATTTATTTCTTGTTGAGTTAGAAACTATGGCTAGTATCCTGATGGACACCAACCAAGGGACCCCTATGCAATGGGATTATTGTGCTTTTCCTTTTGTTGGGAACATTGGTGTTCCTTTGATTCCCATATGAGTCTTCCTGGATTCACCCTTGGGGTATCAGTTTGGTTTTTTTCTGCTCTGAATGTCCTGAATTCTCCTGATGCTTCTTAGGAAAGAACCTTATATCAAGGGACTCAAAACATTTCCTCCCCTTCACCAGTAACATCATCTCTTCCTCCTTCTACCTCATGTGATGAGAGTTCTGATACTAGTAACCAACAATATAAAAGGAATAAAAGGAAGAATAATAAGAAGAAGAAATGAAAGCAAGGGGGTAGTCACCCAACCTATGCAAGTCATGTCGTGGGATGCCAACCAATCTCTGTGATTCATGTTGGGCTCAGTCACCCAACCTTTGCAAGTCATGCTGCATGAAGTCACCCAACCTCTGTGAGTCATGTTGGTCCCAGTCACTGAGCCTTTGCAAGTCATGTCGGGGGAAGTCACCCAACCTCTCTGAGTCACGTTGGGCCCAATCATTCATCCTCCCTGAGTCATGCTGGGGGAAACCAACCAGCCTTTGGAAGTCATGTCGTCGGAAAACAATCATCCTATGCAATTCATGTTGACACTATTAAGAAAACAAAACATATAGGACACAAGCCTCAGTTCCCTTGTAATATTTGCAAGGGATATCACCTTACTCATTTATGCTTTTCTATTGCAGAAGTATAAAGAATGTGGTTTGAGTCTTAAGTATATTCTTCTCTTGAACCACTTGTGGTTTCCCAACAACCTATTCAACCTTTGGTGGATCAATTGCTTTAACCAATGCAATCTTTGGTCAATCCCACTATTCTTTTGGAGAGTGACTTGCATCAGTTGGATGAATCGATGCAATCTTCGATCAATCCCACTCTTCCTTTGGAGAGTGAGTTGTCTGCCAGTTATGATGTTTTCTTCATTCAAAACTTTCTGTACAAGGGGGCATTGAGTTCACTCGACTGGACCAATGCCAAGCCCTTGGATTTCTTCCTTTGATTGGGATTGTCTAGCTGAGTCGTGCCTTCCTTCTGCTGCACCTTTTCAAATAAAGGTCAAAGTTAAACACTACACGGTTTCTTGTTGTGTTGTAGATGAAGGAATATTTGTTAGTATTTTATTAGTGCATACTTTGAGAGGTATGTGATCCCCCATCCTTGTGCTAATTGTTAATCATTTGCTGGCCTTTAATAGAATACCTAGTCAAACATTGGGATTTCTTTCTCAAACACTTCTTACATTAGGTGGGAAGATTGTCTTAGTTGATTTTATGGTTAAAGAGGACCCCTTGGACTTCAATATGCTACTTGGGCGTGATTATGTATATGCTATGAATGCTATGGTTTCTACACTCTTTCATGTGATGTATTTTCTCACAACAAAAGCATTGTCACTGTTGATCATCAGGAATTTGTTGATCCCTCTCATTACCAGACTTTAGACCAAGTCTATCCTTTGTCAATTCCAAGTGTTTCGGTAGAAACAACACCACCACGGGTGAATTAAGTGGCCTCATATCGCTTGTGTCCAATTTCTATTGAGAAGAAGCCTCTGTATTCATGCTTACCTTCTTGGCACTCGGTCCCAGCAGTTGACCAAGTGATTTATCCAATGGGGACATTGGAGCCCGCTCTCCACCCTATTGATCCAACTGAATGTTCATATATGTGTTCCACCTGGGATGATGTATTTCCTTCAAATGAATTTTTGCTAGAGTCTATGATACAGTCTAACAAACTTTTGTATGTTGACTCATTGTGGTTAGATCCAACCATGGCTTGATTTTTTAGTCTGATCTTTCTTATGAACGATCCTCAAACATTGGCACCATTGAGTCTTTGGAATCTCCCATCAAGCAGCAAGTCAGTGACTTTGATGAGTTTGATTCTTCTTGTAGAATTTTTTACTACCATGATGCTGAGTATGTTCCTATAGACCCCATCATCTATGACAACTTAATATTTTCTCTTGAGGTTGATATTATTGACTATAAATACTTAGACCTTGGCATGATAGAGTCTTCCTCGGTTAGCTCTTCCTTGATTATGCCTCTTGTTGAAGATAGTGAAGTTGCAAATGTTTCTACAAAAGTGACCTGTATTGGATCTCTTGTTCTGAATATGATATTCGTACTATTGTTTCTTGGAGACTAGATTCTTAGTTGGATTCAAAAATTCTTATTGGTACCATTTTTATATTCAACTTGTAACCACATTTTAATATACCTTGCTTGCACTTATGATCCTGATGTTGGCTTCCACACTTTTAGATCATTATATAATCCCTCATATTTTCCCTCATCATCTCTTAGCCTTGTATCATTTTTCTGTTGCAACTTGACACCCTTTACCTGGAGGAGATGCTACATGAGTTTCCTTATCTTTCTCATATTCCTTTCACTATGCTTAGGTATTTTCCTTGCACTTGGAACTAGTTCTACATGCCCCAGACACTCGTCTCCTTGCATTAAGAGCATTCTTCCAGCTTTCCTTCGAGCTCGTTAAAAATAGTAAGGAGGCTACAAGTTGAATTTTTAGGGCTCATTAAAACTTTACGGGAAAGGTATATGGAGTTACCTTTAAGCTCTTGTCAAACTCCTTAAATATGACAATATTGTTGAGTTAGCTTGTTCCTTTAAACTCACTAAAGGAAGTGAACGAATATCCACATTATCATAAGTTTACCCATTTTCCGAACCATGTGAATTACTTACAAAAATGGAATACCCTAGTTTACTGTGGCTAGAAGAGTATTCCCATATATATGTTTTATCTCTTTTTTGGGATTTGGAGACTAAACGTACGAAAAAGGAACCTGTTTGAGATGAATTTTTCTTTTTCGTGCTCTGGTTTAAACCATGAAAAAGATTTCAAGCATTTTTTTTATGCCATTTTTGTGCTCGCTAAACTTTAGGAAAATGGTGTTTATTTTATTATTTGTTGCCCCATACTCAAGAATAAATGGAACAACATGAGTGACCTTTCTTTCCTTCACACTCGTTAAATCAAAGTTTTGTGTTTTTTTTTTAAAGGAGCGTTGGTATGGTGACAGTTTAACCCTTTTTTGGACCTCACTGGCTAACTACAAAAAAGGAATACCTTAGTTTTTCTAAGTTAAGAGAGTTCTCCTTTGGATTGTTTTATACTTTTTTAGATTTTGTAGACTAAACTTACGAAAAATAACCCCCCTTAGAGTCTTCTTTGGCATTGTCAGACTCTCAAATTGTGAAAACATCATTGAGCATTCACTAATTCGGGCTCGTAAAATCCACATATCAGTTCTTTATCAAGCATTCTTCTCTCTTATTCGAGCTTGCTTCAAAATCAAGGTCTTGAGTCTTCTTTCTTGGTCTCGTTAAACTTATACAAGAAGGGTATTAAAAAGGAGAAAGGGAAGGGAAGGGTGTCAAATGTATTTTCATATAATGGTAGCAAGTCTTTTCATCCTTGAAAAAAGCGCCAATTTAAGTATCTCAACGATTGTGTTCTAGTTTTTTGTCCTTAGGTTTAATCCCGATCTCAGATTTATTACTTCTCCAATTGGTTACCCTTCCAATCATACGGATAATATATCAATGTCTCCTACATTGCATATTTGTATCGTTTGTCCCTTTATGGCTAAATCTCCCTAAGTCACTATTGTGCTATGCTAACTGTTCAAGGATAAAACCTATGTCATCCATTCTGCAGTTACCTTGACCTTATGTGTTGGACACTCTCTAGTATCAATCCATTACATTACATCTTCAACGGTCCTTTTTGCAAAACTTTGTCCCAGCTCTAAATCAAATCAGTCTTTGATTTTCCTAATGTTGGATGATGGAGGATATCTTAATACATACATTCCAACAGATCTCTTCCTATCGAATTCAACTCATATTGCTTTGGGAATGAGATTTAGAGTTTATGATAATACCTTGGGGATTGCAGTAATTAGTGGAAGCTTCCCTCACTAATAGGTAGCGGGAATACCTTAATGTCTCCTACTCGATGGATTCTTTAGGTGTTTGACTTCAATATAATTTATTCATACCTGTTAGAATGTACTAGGTACCTTGGATCCCATTTTCATTACTAGTGGGTTCCCTCATGTTTGTTAACAATTTTTTTATTATCAATGATCAGTAATCAAATGGTTTCCTCCATGTTTGGCTTCAACTCCTCTATTCACATGGTTAAGATTCATAACTTTGGGTGATTTGCATTGAAGACCTTGGGCCAACAATAGTATTATCATCATTTTTTGTTATTTCCCGAGTTGCGCAAGAACTTGTCACACCTTATATGACACTTGCTAAGACATAGATCCACCTTGTGTTACCTTGGCTATGATCAATTATTGAGCATGGATCCACACTGTTCATTGTGGCCATGACTCCCCTGTATTTACATGGCACATTTTTGCACATTGTGTGGCCATGATAGTTAAATCAATTATACACATGTTGGATTTTCCTTGTATCTTTCTAGCCACATCATTTGTATAGGGACATTTATGTCCCAAAGATCATATTGTTTGACATTTTACTCTCTTTCAGGTACCTTTGTTTAAGCCTATGATCTTGGTTTCAACAATTTTTTCGACTACATGACCCAACTGTTCCTTATTTATAATGTATTTCAACCATTGTCTCACCCTCTTACCTCATACATTAGGGGGTATCTGTTATAGCCAAAATTGGCACTTCTTTGTCCTTGATGACACTTACATGTTTTGGTCTCATGACGACACTTGCATGGCGACACTTCATGAACTTTTTGTCGCTCACAAAAAGGAAATTTAATGGATGGAAGAGACATATTTGGGACTTATTTAGGATTCCCTTATCTTTTTCTTAGTTCATTGGATAGTTAGGGAGATGATGAACAAGTTTGAAAACCAAATCACCCCCAGAAAACCCCTAAAAATGGTATTTTTTCACAAAAATGACCCTTTCTTGTGTTCCTCTAGCATTTTTCACCTTGCACACGCTAGTTGTTAGTGTTCCACTAGCATTTATCTTCAGAAATGCTAAAAAAAAAAAAAAATCTCGAAATTGGGTGGTTTAAGTGGTTTTGGAATTGTCTCCTCGGTTGTAACTACTTCTTGCTTGACCCTATCTCTTCCATTTTCTATATAAGAGAGGGAGAGGGGACGCTGAAGAGGATTTAGTCTATAGTATTGTTATACTAACAAAATTTGGACTCTCATCCCCCTCATCTATTCCCTATTTTCCATCTACCTTTGCTACAAAGCTTGGAGGTTGGGATTCTTGCAGGAGAGAAGCAAAAGATCCAAATTGAAGGTTTCATTGAATAGTAAATATTTGACATTCTTCCCTTTCCAAATCATTCTATGTATATCTTAGTTTTTTATTATATGTTGATGTTTATGAGATTTGTGTTTCATGTTATTTTGAATATCAATATCTTATATGTGGTCAAATTGGTTTGAGGAAGGTTTAAAGTGGGTTTGCATGTTCCTTGTTTGGAGAGAAAGAGGAGGGATCAAGTGCAAGATTTGATCAAACTTCTGGTTGTATATGTCTATCTATAATCCCAATATGTTGGTGATCTCAAACCCCAGTCATAGGAATAATTATTAACAACAATACCCTAAAAAGGTCTCCTTCACCTATATTATATATCTTGAGGTATAGATATTTCCATCCCATAACACATGTGGAAAAAATAGATTTCCACTTCTCTTATATAATTCATGGTGATAAGAGATTTTACTTCATGATGCATGTGGGATAACTAATTTTTATAATATAAGGAGTGTTATGTCTTCTTTTTCTAGGTAAATCATCGTAACACCTTATGACCACTCACTAGACATTATTACACATACCAACAACACCACACTAGTCAACATACATATTGCAAATATAATAAGCATAAGTTTGACCAAAAGGGGGAAATGATTCAATCCTCCTCATTTCATAAATCAACAAAGGAAACCATCACATGGTGATGCTAAGAAAACAAGTTTCTTAGGATATAAGCCAAGGGATCCCATTCATGTTGGGGATTTGGAGAGGATCATTTTATTATAAATTGTCTACAATGGAATGGGAGTAACAAATACGTTCACAAGATCCAAGAGGACTAAACTATTGGGGATATAGCAAGGACTATTGCTAGAATCTATGTTGCACTAGGGTACCACCAACCAAGACATCAATAAAATATGTTTGAGATTGAAGGGAATATTACTAAGAAATATATCTCTATTTTTAATTTAATTAACCTTGGATCTACTCATATTTATGTTGCCCCTATAATTGTTGAGATTTGTGCTTTTGAGAAAATAAAGCATAATAGCTCATGGTTGGTCGAACTAGACACTAGAACCAAGAGAAAATTTAGCAAGGTGGTAGAGAAATGTTCATTGAAGATGGATGGACTCTTCATATGATAAAATATGAATATTTTTCCACTTGGTACTTATGATGTACTTATTGGAATGGGTTGGCTGGAAGCACATTAATTTAAACTTGATTTCTACAACAAGGATTTTGAATGCATTAATGAAGAAGGAAACCCATGGATAGTAAAGGGCATTCCAAAGATGGTTTGTATTTGGTAGTTTTCATCCTTGTTTATGAATAAATATTTTAGGAAAGGTTGTCAATTGTATGCATTCGATGTATTAGACATAATAGAAGATAAAGGTCCCAAATTGGAGGACTATCAAGTCTTGCAAGAATTTAGTGATGTGTTCCTTGATGAAGTGCTAGGACTTCCTCCAAAGAAGGGTATTGATTTCATAATATATCTTGTTCTAGTATCTACATCAATGTCCATGACTCCTTATAGAATTAGTACCATAGAATTGTTAAAATTGAAAAGGTAGGATCGACATCAATGCCCATGACTCCTTATAGAATGAGTACCCTAGAATTGTTAGAATTGAAAAGTAGTTGCAATAATGATTGAAGATTAAATACATTTGGACAAGTGTGTCTCCATGGAGAGCACCAATGTTATTTGTGAAACAAATTAAGATGGAACCCTAAGGTTGTGTATTGATTATAGGAAATTGAATAAAGTTACAATGAATAAAAAATACCCTTTCCCTAGAATTGATGACCACTTTGACCAAATGAGAGGGAAAATGTACTTTTAAATATTGATTTAAGGTCAAGTTACCTTCAAGTTAGAATTAAGGAAGAAGAAATCCACAAAATGACCTTTAGAATGTAGTATGGACATTATGAGTTTTTGGTTTTATCATTTGATCTCACTAATTCACCAACTATACATTAATGTGTCATATGGATAGCATTTTCAACAAGTACTTATATGGTTGGTCTTTTTTTTTGATAATATTCTTATTTATTCTATAAATGAAGAGCATGAAGAAAATTTTATAATGGGTTTGAAATTTTTAAGAGAGCATAATCTGTATGAAAAGCTAAGAAACTATTATTTTTATTAAAGGAAAAATCATTATTTGGGTCATATTATTCAAGGCACTATTTGATGGGCATAAAATCTGATCTTAGAAATGACCACCGTGGTCTAAAATATGTGTTTATGCAACCAAAATTAAATGCAAGATAAGATAGATGGGTAAATTGTTTATATGAATATGATTTAGCAATCGAACACATAAAAGATAAAGAAATAAAGTGGTTCATGCATCCAACATAATCTTACATGTAATGCATGTGGCATCCATTAATATTTTCAAAACATATTTAAGACAAAGGATTGTTCATTCCCTTGTTGAATATGGTCACTTTTTTTCCAAAACANTTTAGATACATTTTCATTTTTATCTATCTTTATATCCTATCTATTAGCTTAAACATCCAAAATGATTATAATTTACATTTATCCTTTTCGAAATACCACACAAATAAGAACCAAAGCTCCAATTGCTTTTGCTTGTTGCAAAAGTTTAGTATATTTTGGTATATAAATGCATCGAAAACAACAACATTGAATAGAATTTGGATGCATCTCCATTGATGTTGCGTTTCCAAGAATCATTCTAGTTTATGAATGGATACAGTTGGCAAAAGCGCCGCTACAATTTCCTTTATCTCCAACAATCAAAAGCAATTTTCCACAAGGGGAGAGCTGTGATTCTAATGTCCATAAGTATGTTTACCTTTTAAGGACTCGTCAATGGAAGACATATCGCAGAAAGAGTATGTATTACACCCCATCAATTTTCCATCACATTCACTCATCACTATTACTTACTACTCCTATAGACCAGAGTATCCTCCTTATGAGGAATGGTAACACTAAAACCAACAAAGTTTGGTGATGAATACTCATCTACAAGAAAAACACATACTTACATTAAAGTTGATCCTTTATAGTGATTGAATAGTTTTCAATAAGTACAAATACTTGTACGTCTCTCCCAATGCCTCATATATAATCCACCAAATTTGGGTAGACAAGATGGCTTTTTATCCCTTTCTCCCTCATAACGATTGCTAGAATGGGCACATGACAGTATGCAACCACCCAAAATATTCAAGCAATATTAGTAATATTAGTAGACATTGTTGCAATCATCACTATGTCATCTCCTTTAGATTGTATTTTTTCCACAAGAAAGCCAAGATTATGTTTTTTCTCACTTCTTATTGGAAATTCTTAATCAAGAGCAACCCGTATGAACTCAATCATTCAAGATGAATTTGAAGTATGTTGGAGAATATTGTTGGAAGGATTTTTCACCTCTAACTTCCTGACATAACATAACTTCTTCTTGTGACATCAATGCTACCTTTAATAACAAATACACCTTGGTGTTGGATTCTCTATATATGCGTTCAATTGTTTCCTCATTTACATAGATTATTAACTATGAAATTCTATGAAGCATGTGAGAGAGAGCAATGATATTGATATGTTCTTTGTCTTTGAACCAACAAACAACCCTTTTGGAATCACCCAGAATCTACAAATGTAGAACTTCGTTGTCCATAGGATGTCCTAGAGAGTTCATGATGTGGTGCTCTTTGATGGTGATTCATGATGCTGAGTATCATGGAGGTTGAAGTTCTTCCCATATATTCATAGGCGATTGTTATTCATTGGAGGATTGATATGCTATGATACCATGGTTCATAGTGTTGCTGGAGATGATAGTGGTTGATTTTGAGACTGCAACTAGTGATGATTTGTAGATATAATTGATGGAGTTGTAGAGGGAGGCAAGTGTTGTTGATGTAAACACTTTCCTAGTAAAGAGTGAGTATTAGGTTTTTGGGTTACTCCAAAATTATTTACGCCATGTTTGGGGTGCTCCATGAGATTTAGGGTACATGTGTGTGTTCATCCCTTATATGGTTCGAGATGGATAATAGCACAAGAGATGGTTCGTGATGGATATGCACTCTTGAGATATATTTCTTAATGGATGGTTGATCTCAATTGATTGTTGGTTCAGTGCTTCCCTTGGGCATTGGAGATCTATTTCTTGGATAGTGGACATTCTTCATGATGACCACATCAAGGATTCAGTTGATGGGAGAATGCCCTACAAAGAATGTGGAGTATTGTGCATCGTGGAGGAGTGCTTCAATCTCAAGATGGCATGTGGCAGCTTGGATACCTATTCAGAGGATTGTAGATGGCTTGAGGCTAAAGATAGAGTGGTGTGGAATTTTTGTGTGTAGCTACAACACTTTGGAGTCGTTATGTGTTTTGGATACAATGTTTCTTTTGATTAAGCCATTATAGAATATATGGTAAAACATTTTGCCATTTGTTGTCTAAAAGTTGTACATAAAAAGTGGACCATCTAAAGACTTAGCTTTTAAGAAGATGACTACCTACTAATTTACCACGGACATCTTTATAAGGCAGTGAAACCAACATTGCTAGAAGTGAGGTGTTTTCAACTAGAGTGTCTTTTAATTATTAAGCCATTATATAATACAAAGTAAGAATATGGAATGACTAAACTCTGAGTTGTTCCCACTCCACCTGGATAAAGATGAGAAAATAGAGCTTCATGACTTGGTATGTTTTTTTATATATTCACATAGCTTACAAGTGTAAACTTATATTTTTTTATATAGATTTGACAAAACTATTATATTTATTGAATTACAAATTTTATAGATTGAGATTGGAAAATATTAAAATTTGACCATTTCAACAGATTTGTATATGTTTTCTTAAAATTTTATAATTTTATGGTAGATTTAATAATTTTTTCTAGTTATAGGTAGCATTTCAGCGGATTTGTATATGTTTTCTTAAAATTTTATAATAGATTTAATTCTTTTTGTTTTCTAAATTGAACCAGGATATACAATTTAAATTGATTCATCTAATTTGCTGAATCAAGTGCTAACAGATAACTTAAATGTAAATAACAACTGAAATATAAATAACAAGTCATCACCAAACACAAGTTAAATGGCTATATATTATATTATGGATTTGTCAAATTGATAGAAAATGGTTATACCTCAGCACAGAGGTCGCGTGTTCGATTTTTAATATTCTGCCATTTCAAAATATCAAATTGCTATACTGTACATCCATTGAAAATGGCAAACAATATTCAACATGCAGCATAGTAATAAATGCTGTGGCGGCTACAGTGTGAGCTGTTGGATCTCAAACAGATTGAGATCCAACGGTCCACGGTGTAGCCACCACAGCATTTATTACTCTGCTGCATGTAAAATATTTTTTGCCATTGAAAATATCCACAGTGAAAAAAAGGACAACAATCTCCCACTGTCCCACATTCCAGGTACAAAGAAATTGCAAGGAATAAACGATGTACTCCCTTTCCCTATACACTGCGCTGAGACTGCACACACCGAGGGCGACAGAGCATTTAATATTACAGAGGGTGGTGTTGGATCCGAATTATAGGGAATTTGTAGTTGTTATACTGTTTGCGTTTGCATTTTCCTTAAAGTCGTTTAAGAAAAAACCAAAAACCAAATTTGTCACAATAATATTATAAGTTATTTTTTTTAAATAATACGCTTAAAGGGCTGTGGAGATTCCTTTTCATTTTCATTGGACTATCATTGAGAAAGATTTATAAAAAAAAAAATTTAAATTATGGTTCAGTGATGGCGTGTATAATTTTTATTTACTTAAAGTTATAAGAAAAATATTTATAAAATTGAAAAATATAAAATAATATATTAATGAGTTTTAAAAATCTAAATAAAATAAAATTAATATAAGATTTGGGTGAAATGTCTTTTATATTGTGTCTTACTTTTTGGGTTAAGACAATCAATACCACAGAAATAAAATGTGGTGAATTTTGGCTCTACTTTAGGGCAACATGAAGTCTTGTTCTGGTTCTATAAAAGGTTTCAATGGTGAAGTGAGGTTTTCAATGCTGAAAGGGTTTCAATGGTGAAGAGTAGGTTTCAATGGTGAAGTGAAGGGTACAAATGACCTTGTTCTCTAAAGGATTTTTCAATGGTGAAGCATAGGGTTGGGCTTCAAAGAGTTAGTGAGAATGGGTTATTTGGGAGAACAACTTGGTTTTTTATTGACTCTTGCTCAGGGCCATTGGGCTCTTGAGGTGTGGGTGCTCATTTAGCAGGTTACGGTATTTATTCGGGATATCCTGATGTGGGGAAAGAACTTACCTGTTCAGACTAGTGTTAGGTATGTGACTGAACCATCGTAGGAAATATACCCTCATATTGGAAAAAGGACATAGCATGCTCGTCAAATAACAGGTCTTTTTGGTCAGGGGTCTGGGTAAAATGGACTCTCTAACACTATCTTCCTAGAATATGGTGAACTCAATCCACCTTCTAGAAAACCCCACTTATCTGACAGGTTTTATTCAGTCAGAATAGGCTTCGGTGGTGGAGGGAATATTAACGAATAACCTAGAAAAGGAAGAATTGGCCCAACCAGGAACTGGTGTTGTTTTGATTGACGCTTTGAGCCCTAAAGCCAAAGATGATGAGTTAGTTAAAGCACAAGATTCACTGATTTCAAAACATAGATTTGAGGGCTCAAAAAAATGAAAATGCTAGGGTTAGACCTAACTTTTAGGCAAGCTGAAACAAATCGATTAAGAAGCCACAAAGGGAAAAGTATGGGCAGTGGAAGCTACGCCTTGATGAAGATAGAATGACCCTGGGTAGGGGGGTCGGATTGGAAGGTTTGGTCGGAATGTCGCTCAGGGGTTTAGTCGGTAAATTCAGTTATAAGGCTATGAATAGACGAGATATTGAAGAATGGGCCTCAGCAGTTTGGTCTCCAATCCTTAGGTATAGGCCGACCATGTATGTTTTTCAGAAAGGTTGGTACAACTTTTTCTTCAGGACAAAAATCCATGCTTCATATGTGCTAGACAGAACATGGCTGAAGGGACATGGCAATCTAATGCTGAAAAGATGGCATTATGGTTTCGATCCTGCAACAGAGGGCATAAAAAAATGACACATGTGGGTCCTTCTCCTGGGGCTTCAATTTGTCTTATGGAATAAGGAAGCTTTGGTTGCCATTCAAAACCATCTTAGATGCTTCATTCATATGGAGGAAGAAATGCTACATGAGGTCAACAGAAGGATGGGAAGGATCCTTGTGGAGATTGATATGTCCAAGGGTTTACTCGATAAATTTTTTATTGAATCGCATGGTCGCACAATCTCCTGGTCCCTAGATTACAGGGGAATACCCTTCATATGCTTAAAATGCAAGGAGATTGGTCATTTATGGAAGTTTTGTACATCTTGGTTCATATTCTGATAGAGCGTCCACAGATGTTGAATCCTAGACATCAAAATATTCAAACGAATATGAACATGGGCCCTCTTCAGTCTTAGATGGCTTTTCCCATGCTTCCTCTGTCGTCCTGCTGCTGGTGGACTAGCCATTCCTGGGTAAGCTCCATAATCTTAATGCTTCTTTTGTTTCTTCCTTAAATTCCTCATAATCAGAGTTCCTTAAGAGTTTGGAAAATATGGGAGACCCTGTGGGGGAAGTTCATTATTGGGAGATACACATTTTTTCAAGGGTGTTCCTTTAAAACCTTAGGTGATAGGGACACAAAGTGTTCAATGTGAGCAACTGGTTGACCTGAACTTTTTAAAAGGCCAAATTGGTGTTGGGTCCAAGGGGAAAGGAAAGGAATTGGTCCCAGACCCCATCCCTATGGGAAAAACCATACCTGATAAGAATGCTATCGCTTATGATCAAAATCCTATAATTATCTCAAAAACAGGAGTTGGGGTCTTAGATACTATGGTTTGTATCGATGCTATTGAAGAAGAGGAACCTTTTTCTATAGAGGGGACCCCTCTCCCAAGTTTTTTAATCCCCTCCTATCCCCACTCCCTCATTTTGAGATACTTTGATTAAATAACCTCTGCTGCCTTTTTCTGGCCTCTCTGGCTCAGGGGCACCCATACCTATTTTACAACTGGTATAGCTTGTCCATTTTGTCCCCGATCAAAATGACACTGTACGAAAATACCTTGGAAAAATTCCAAAAGGTGCAATCAATGGTGGTATGATCAATTATTTATCTCCTATAAATACTAGAAGAGCAAGGAAGTGTTAAAAATGTAATCAAGTTGATCATGCTCCCGAGTCATTAGTCATACTTGATCGATCCTTTTCCACATCTAAATCTAGGGTGCTTAGAGGCATTAAAATCCTTGCTAGGGTTAAAAAAAGATTTGTACATCTATCAACATTAGGGGAGTGGGGGGTATCCAAAAATAATATGCCCTCCAGATATTTTTGGACCATATAAAACCTGATGTAGTCTTCTTGCAAGAAACTATGGTTTCTGGGGTAAAAGCATGCTCTTTCTTCTTGAGTATAAAAAAGGATTGAGAGGTGGTCTCTATTGATGTAGTATGCCTATTAGGAGGTCTTTCGGCTTCATGGGATCCTTATAAGGCTGAACTAAAGGAATTCACTGTTTCTGCAGATGTCCTTTTAATAGGAAGGCTCATAGGCTTCTCAGAAGAAATCAATCTACTAAATATTTATGGTCCTTATTATTCAAAAGAACTTTTATGGGACACAATAGAGAGAGAGGACACCTTCAGGATTCAAGATCCCAAATTTGACTATAGTGGGGGATTTAAATTTTACCTTGTCGAAAAATGAAATTTGGGGTCATAGAGCAAAACAAGCCCCTCTTTGTTTTTACTTCTCAGATATGTTCGATAGGGCAGAAATGGTGGATGTTGAACCTCTACCTATCTATCCTATGTGGATGAATGGTAGATTGGGTGATAATGGGGTAGAAAAGCGCATGGAAAGATTCTTCCTCGACATTTCATTGATAGATAAGTTGGATAAATACAGGACTTGGTTTGATTTGAACACAAGGGGGTTTGTTAGGATTATAATCCTCCCTTGTCCAAATTGGTCAATTATGCCTAAATTAGGAGTCTTTTTAGTCATTATTTCCATTGGGTCCACATGTACCCGTTACTAGAGTGTGGGGAACACTAATTGAGGCTAAATTCCACTAACTGCACTTGCATCCATTAGTTTAGGCGCCTCCTAGACTAATCCCTACAATTTAGGAGCCACTAGGAGTGCCGCCACCAACCTCCTTCAGTTGAGTTCAATTGGTGAGTAGTCAAGCCTAGTTAGGATTCAGTTACATCCAGTTATATTTCGTTAGTGCTAGTCATTGATTGACTGCATGTGGGAAGGCACATTTCCTCACCTACCACATTCAGTTAGACTAGTTAACCGATTCTAACTAACTGAGGCACTTATTTAGACAACTAGACCTAGCTAGTTAAGCTCTGATAGTGACTTAGACACATCTTGTTATCCATGCAGTTAGGTTGAGTCAACCAATTCAAATTTCTCTCTCATGTATTCAAATTGATTGGTTATTAATACCAGTGTATTACATTTGATCAATTATCCATTTTTACTTTTGATTAATGAAAGCATATATAGCTGAAAATCATTATTGCACTTTTTCATGTCATATTTTGAGTAAAATTGCTTGTGTAATCTTCTTGTGAGTTTTGCCTTGGTTCTGTTGCAGCTGCAACTTTTTCCCCAATTTTTTTAAAATTTTGGACCCTCCTTTTGATTTTATCTTGCATGGGATTGTTTGGATTCTTGAACTCTGTTTTTCCTCTGCTACAAATTTGGAAATTTTTTTTTACTATGGAACTTAAAGTTTGATTTGTGGATGATTTCATTTATAGTGGTCGGAAGTCGGTTGAACAATGGATCAGGGCATTAGTTCTCTATGCATCCGCCGTTTCGGAAGGTAAACAATGAATGTCTCGATGGACAGTCCTATTTTTCGTCGATGCGCTTTATCGCCTTTGTTTTATTTTTTCAAAACTTTTATTTTTGACTATCGGCGATTTTGTTTTATCACAGTCGAGGCAGTAGTTCTCTACGCAACCACTGTTTCGGAGGGCAGATAGCAAACGTCCCGACAAACGGTTCTTATCCTTGCCGATTCCGTGGTTTTATTGCTTAAACCTTTTGCTTTTCATTGATTTTGTTTTCTTTTCAATATCGGAACGGTGTTTGACTATTGATTGGAGGGCTAGTCCTTTGAGTTGTCGACACCGCGGCAGCATTGAGATTTTAGTCGCCGATACATAGTCCTCAGATCCTTCGATCGTCGACGGTTTTGTGATCCGTGAAGCCGCAATCAATTTGTTATCCGTCGTTGCGGCAGTCGATCACACTATCTTTCCGACCTTTAAACCTTAGTGGTTCCGATCGCCGATGATTTTTGTTATCGCAGAACCCGTTGTCTGTCTACTTTCCACCGTTGCAGCTGCATAGTGATCTATAGGTCCGATGTTTAGAGGTCGTGCTTGTCGATAGATGTGGAATCCGTCGACACTTAAACCTTAGAGCTTCCGATCGCCGATGTTTTATTTGATCGCGGAAGCTGTAATCTGTATGTTTTTTGCCATTGTGGCTGTCTTGTAAACTAACCATCCGACATATAGTGGTTTCGATTGCCGATTCGGGTTTTTCCCATCGTCTTTTTCACCGAAAGGTTTATATATTGGGTCGGGGTATTATTTTATTATTACCCTTGTGAAAAAATCGCGTCTGCTCCGCCCTCGCTGATTGAACTGTACCTCCGTGCCCAGCTGTCTGGATTTCATTTGATTGGTTCGCTATCATGGAAATTCTTGCGTCATCCCACCGACTACACAGCTTGCTTGCCAGGTAGGCCAACCATGGTTTCTCCTTTCTCTTGATTTTATTGGTCGTTTTGGGAACTAGGGTCTTCCCCTGGTTAGGTTTTCCCGTAGTTGTGTAGTTAGTCGTCTAAAATGAATATTTATCCTTGCGGCATGAGGTATCAGTCATATTGATAGTTTTGGAAGTGGGGGTTTTTCTTGAGCCTGTTTTGAGCCGTTATGGAAGCTCGATCCCGATCTGAAAGTTTAGGTAGTTGGTGCAGACAAGCGTTACGATGTATGCACCGACTTTTGTGGGATTGTTTATGGCCGTCCGGGGGGAGTTTTCAGTTTTCATAGGTGCTTACCCTAGTTTCATGGAACAACGGGGGTTTTTCAACATTTTGGTCGAGCTGGGATTTTCGCATTTTCAATTACAGTATAGGGTCTCACAATTTGAGGATTAACCCCATTGATAGTGTGGTTCTTGTTATTAAAGAGTTAGAGTATTTCGATTGCAGTCTGAATTTAATGATGAGATTTTTATCGGGGTTATGTTTTAGCTGCAGACGGACTTAGAGGATTTTTAGACCCAGCTGAAGAAGTTCCTTTTTGCCTTGTCATTTTATTTTATGCATTAACATTCTGTATAGTTTATTTGTGAAAATGCATATGGAAGAGGTAAATAGTTTTGTACAGTTTTTCTTCATTCTTAAAACACTAACTAAAAGCTCCAATGGTATAAGAACATATTGTGTTTGTGACAGGGTAACTATTGCAAAGGAGATATGTCTAAAAGACAAAAGAAGAAGGCTCCCGTTGACGAGGGAGAACCAGATGTGGAAATCATCACCAAGGTGGGATACATTTATGAAGATACTAGAGCTACCACCGTGGTAGAGATAGATTACAAATGGGGTGAAATATACCAGATGATTGTAAATCAAAATGTGCCTGATGCAGGGTTCGAAGAGCTGACTATATATACAAACATCGAGAAATCTGCTCTGATGAAGGTAGCCACAAGACCTGAGTTGTTCCCATGCTCAGAAGTGATCGACTAGATCCTGCCTAGGGCAGATGTAACCACGATGATCCTGGAAAATACTGCCAAATAGGGCTATGCTGCATACAGTCCTGCTTATGTCTCAATGGCATATCACCTCCCTCCTGCTCAAATTTACTTAACTAAAATTTGGTTGAAAGATACAAATTTGGACCTGGTTGAAACAGTTAAGAGGATGATGATACTAGGGAAGAACTTTCGAACCAGGCCATCAGGAGAATATGATATAGCGACTCTCCAAAACCCTTATAGATTTATAGCACTGATGCTGAATAGAGTTTTTGGGAGAGCTCATGGAAAAAGCTTCAAATTGGGATGGAGACCAATTATTTTCTATGTGGCCACTTAGGGGACCATATTCAATTGGGCAAACATAGTGTCCAATAGCCTCTCATCATGCATATCTTCAGCTTTGGGAGGGGTGTCATAGAAGAGGCCAGAGTTCTACATGAGCTCTATCTTAGTGGACTGTATATTATGTACCCAGTCTTTTCCAACTTTGAGGTGTAATTGGGATAGGGACATGACCCCTGTATACACTGCATACAAATTATTTTGGGCACACAAATACTATAGCCACTACAAAGAGATATGTGAACACTTCATTATGCCTTTGTACACTCTAATTTTACTGACAGAATGCAACTCCATGTCCAATGAGGCACTCAAAGTCATTGAGGAATATGGAAATTATTATCTGACTGATGAAGGGATGTATATCATAATGTATGGTGGCTCTAGGGCACCTTCTCTACTCCCTAAATATGCCACGGATTATGTGCTACATAAAGAAGCAGTTAGACATGTATATCTTGATGGTGTAGGGAGTTTCTTGTTTGAACATAAGAAGGCAGCATATCTTGCCATACCTTTTTGGTTAGGGAGTTATAAGTTTACAAAGGTCAAACAAACTGCAGAATTCATGCAGGAGCTAGAGCACTTTCATTTTGGTGAGATGAACTTCCACAGGAATGACTCCCAAAATAAGGTTGTAGAGCATTGTAAGGAGGCAAATGTTCATTTTGAATACACAAATTTATGGGATAAAGATGAATAAATCTTCAGAAATGAAAAGAATATGATTGCATTAAAGAAGAGATTTAAACATTAAATCACCGTTGTGGACGGAAAGGGAAAAACCGCACAGAAGAAAGCTAAAGAAGAAGAAGCCAAAAAGAGGGAAGAGGATGCTAGGAGGCTAGCACAAGAGGCAGAAATTTGGCTAAAGGATGAAGAAGAAGAAAGAAAGAGAGCTGCAGAGGAAGCAGCAAAGAAGGAGGAGGAGGAAAGAAAGAAGAAGGAAGATGCAGAGATAAAGAAAAAACAAGAAGAAACTGAAGGTTTAAGATTGATAGGATCTAAAATAGATCAGCATAATACTAACCCGATAGATACACAAGGGGCACATGATCATACAGATCAAGGGCATGGACAAGATAATCCCGATCCTCAGGAGCCTACTGCAACTTCTGGAAGCACTCAAGAACAAGTTGTGTTTTTTGGAATGAATTTGATACCTTTCATGCAGAAAGAAGGAGAAGAGGTCCTTGATTTCAGCACTATCTTCTATGACAAGGAGAAGAAAATGATTGTCAAAAGAACCGAGAAAAAGGTTGAAACAGGAGGACAATCAGGTAAGATGATAACTGATAAAACTTTGGTGTATGGAACAGATGCAGATCTGAGATTGACAGCAAGAGCTGGGGTGGTGTTAACCCAAGCTATGGAAGATAATGAAGATAGACTGATGACGGATCTGGAGCAATCAAGAAAGAACGCAGCTCAGTTAAAAGAAACACTGAAGAAAGAAAGAGATGAAGGCCACAAGTTGAAGAGGAAATTTTAGGACATGCAAAATGAAGTGAGGACTTCAAAGGCAGAGCTCCAGACTTTGTAGGCAAATAAGATGAATTTAGAAGTTGCTCTAGAGAAAATAGAGAAAAATGCTCAGAACAGCTTGGTAGAATTACAGAAGCTCCAGTTAGAGATTCAAGTGCTAAAAACTGAGAAGACTGACCTTCAAGTATCATATGAAACTCTAAGTTCAGAGATGGTCCAGCTGCAAAATAAGGTAATTGAGCTAGAATCAGAGAAGGCTGCCACTGAAGAGAGAAGGAAACAATATCAAATGCAGGTAGTAGTTTTGGAGGGATAGAATGCTTCATTGATAGCATCATTGAAAGATGCTATGGAACAAAAGATGGATGTCCAACCTTTGAAAGAACATGTTCTAGCATAGAGGAAGAAAATCCACCAACTACAAGTGTGCATTAAGGAAGAAAGGTGTAAGATTGTGCAAATAGATAACAGATTAGAAGAAATCTTGGACACCACTTCGTATTTTGTAGACATATATCAAGACATTTTGGAAACCTTGACTGGAAGGATAGTGTGGATAGAGACAAATGAGGAAACCCCTGCGGAGATACCAGCTAAAGATTGACATAGTTTAAAGCATGATTATGACTTATTGGAGTTTGCAATAAATACTGCGGAAGAATTCAAGAAAACTGTAAAGAAAACGAATGGATTATGTGTTGAATACTACAAAAGAATGCTGGTCACATACAATATATGTTAGGTTACTGTAGATAAAAGACTGGATGCGATACCAGAACATGAGCTATTCATAGAACAACTACAGAATAGGTATCAGGAAGACAAGCAGGATATCCAACAAGTTAAGGATCTAGATGAACAAATTCTAAAGAATGCAGTAGCTCTTGCAGCAGTAAGCATCCACTTACTTGAAGATCAGCTGCGCCTAAGTCTGGAAAGAATAGAAGTGGTTAAGAATCAGGCTGCAAAGTATGAGATAAACATCCGTTTTCTTGAACCCTCAAATTTTGAAAGCATAGCAGCAGAGGCCCAGGAGTGGAAAAAGTTCATTAGTGACCAAGCGGGGTCCTCTTCATAAAATTGTTCTATTAATTTTTGTTTTAAATGTAATATATTGTATAAATTATGAGCACTCAGTACAAGATAAAATTTTGGGATTGAACATTGGGGAAGCCCAAAAGTCATCTGGGGGTAGCCCAAAGGTTTTGCTTTTCTTGTATAAATATAGGAGAGTTAGATGTAGGAAAGGACTTCTTTCCCAATCAATTTTTTGAGAGATATTGTAAGAAGAACTACTTCCTTTTGCAATAAAGAATTACAAGTTTCTACTGGAGAAAGTTTGGTGGACTGTTTCAAATGCTTTGCTATGGATCAGTTGAATGTGAACTATTTCATTTTCAGCTTATGTCCATTAATTGTGAGATCATTCTAAATCATTGCATTCCTGCTTATGTTATGAATGTCTTATAGTTTATTCTGTGAAATTTCCACTGTGAGTAATGAAGGTTGTCATAAGCAATAAGCTATCTTGTTGTCAATATTTCTATTAATGTTCATGTGTTCTGGAATAAATAACAACTATCAGTAATTGTTCATAATACATGTGCAGAAATACATTACTCATTCTTAACTGTTAATTATGCTCCCTAGGGATAGGTTAGTTAGTTAAATTTATTTTCTTGCTGTGTGTGATTTAGATGTGAGAGAGTTAAGACGAGAGTAAGAACCCGTGCATCACATTGTGACACTCCTCATGATCTCTATCAATTTGCATTTTAGATAGGTACTTGCACATCATATTTAAACACAAAAAAATAAAAATATACATGGTGGACCGGGTCGTAACCAGTAAACCTTTTAATTTGTTACTTGACCTACGGTAGCCGGACTGCAAACTAGATAGATTCCCCATACCAAACAATAACAGGCTAGTTGGGAATGTTATTGGGGAGAATCCCTAAATGTTGTTACCTACTATTTTCCATGCATGAACAGGTTCATAGATTCTTGTGAGCTCAATTTTAATATGGTATTAGAGCCTCTGTAGGACAAGGTGTTTCTCCTTCTACATATTTCATGTTGGATCAAATTTTTTTGAGCAAAATTGCTCCTTCCAACTCTGCACTAGAAGCGTAGAGTTTACCACATAATTCCAAGGAAAAGGAATTTCTGATAAAGTTTGCTTGATTATCTAATCTAGGTGTGAAGCAAACTCCAAAAATGTTGGTTGTCAACCTTACTTTGTCTGTTTTTCTTGTGATTTACAGGTTTTTCAGTCTCCTTCACTGCATTCGCTACAACAACATAATGGCCCCTTCTATGGATCCTCTCACTCCTTTCAACTACCATCAGTGGAAGGAGGACATGGAGATTCAACTTCGCTCTAGAAATCTCTACAGAGTCACAATAAACACGGAGGTAGAGCCAATTCATTATGTTGAGAAAGAAAAATACTAGAATAAGATTGATAAATCATATGGATTTCTGTGCCTTTCAATTTCTAAATATCTTCTCTTCCACATCACTGGATTGAAGACTCCCAAGGAGATTTGGGATCAACTTGCTCCTCTATTTGATAAGCAAGATTACTTGAGGATCTATCAGCTAGAGAATGAGCTGATATCTCTAGACCCTTGCAACTTCGAAACCTTGAATGAATTCTTCACCAAATTCAAGCACCTAGTGCTCCAGTTGAAGCTGTGTATAGTTGAGAAGGACGGTGATGAACTCATCCTTGCCATCCTCTTAGAACTTGGTGCAGACTACTCAGTCTCTGTGTCAACCTTTCATATCGGGAAGCTCACAACATCGAATTGGAAGATGTCAACTCTCAATGCATTCATTGAGTCTCTCACCAATGAGCATGACAAGCTTGTCCAAATGGGGATCATTAGATCTTCCAAAGATCAAGCCATGTTTGTAGGAGGATCCAAAGATATGAATGGAAAGGGGAAGACAAATTCATAGAATGAGTCTCCTAGGAACAGGAGCAGTCAGATGAGACCTCAGGTTCAAGGAGAAGCAAGAAGAATGGAAAATAAAAGATCCCTTGTTATGACTATAGAAGGGGATTTCATCCAGAAAGATCCTATATGAGGAGAACAATAGATCAAATGGCTTTACTCGTTGAGAAAAATAACATCACTTCACCTACTAGCGCAAGGAGGGCTAACCATGGAGAAAATACTAAAGAGCATGAGGAGAGATTCCATGCACTGAAGGCTAGCTGTTCAAAAACACATGCTTTCTTCATTGATTCTAGAGCTTCCAATCATATGGTTGCATCCAGACAATCATTTTATTCATTACAGTCTACTGATGGACCTAGCATTCACATGGGTGATGATAGTCAAATTTGAGCTGAAGGGAAGGGTTCTATCAAGTTTGAACATTAAAAGTTCAATGATGTACTTTATGTGCCCTCCTTAGCTGCAAATATGTTATCTGTATACCAGATGAATCACATTAGCCCTCCAAAGCTAGTGATATTTGGTCCTTACTCAGTGGAGATCACATATATCTATACTATGAACATCATAGCGAAGGGTGATGCAAATCATGCCTCCAAGGAATATGATTTCTCACATTTCTTGCCATTTTTAGATCTAGTACATTCTCAGCTGCCACTTGAAAGGGGAGGTAAAAACATTCTATCTACTCCTTTTGCAGTTTCCACTAGTATTTCAGAATAAGAAGCAGAAGAATCAGTTGTATCAGTTTATGAGATTGAAGTTGAGGGTGATTCATATCCAAATCCAGTCCCTACTTCGAATACTAAGCCCAAAAGGGCACAAAATGTTATTGGGCAGCTGAGAAGATGAGTGGAAATCCATTTGATACAATGAGGACAAAAATATAGTTTTAGAAAGAGAACCTTGCACTATGTCATGCAAGCTCACTTCCTTCATAGAGATGCAACAAACTCCTTGTGAGAGGTTACATGGCAAGGCCTGATAAGCTACATTGTTCTCAGAAGAACAAAGTGGATCATACCTCTTTTCTTCCAAAAAGAGGCAAAGGTTACATTCCTCCTTCCTTCCATCATCATTTTGGGAGAAGATGGAGAAGTCTACATGTCAAGACCCAAGATACCTGTGCACAAAACAACATGCATGCTGCTTCGCTACACCACAAAGATGAAGGTTGCATCAACTTTTTCTCAAGTTTTTTTTTAACTTGAATCTTGATTATACCTGCTTAGTTTGAGGGGGGGATTTTTTCCCATGTGTTTTTTTCCCCGTTTCCTTGTTTATATTAAGCAGTTACTTTTGATTTTTTAGTTGTAATGGGTGACCTATGGTCTTAGTTACCATGGCCCACAAATTGTCCAAGTTAGCATTCAAGGGGGGTGTTATGATTATAATCCTCCCTTGTCCAAATTGGTTAATTATGCCTAAATTAGGAGTCTTTTCAGTCATTATAGAGTCACTAGTTCCATTGGGTCCACATGTACTAGTTACTAGAGTGTGGGGAACACTAATTGAGGCTAACTTCCATTGACCACACTTGCATGCATCAGTTGAGGCGCCTCCTAGACAAATCCATACAATTTAGGAGCCACTGGGAGTTCCGACACCAACCTCCTTCAGTTGAGTTCAGTTGGTGACTAGTCAAGCCTAGTTAGGAGTCAATTACATTCAGTTACATCCAGATATATTTAGTTAGAGCCAGTCATTGATTGACTGCATGTGGGAGGGCGCATTTCCTCACCTAACACATTCAGTTAGAATAGTTAATTGTTTCTAGCTAACTGAGCCACTAATTTAGACAACTGGAGCTAGCTAGTTAAGCTCTGATAGTGACTTAGACACATCATGTTATTATGCAGTTAGATTGAGTCAATCAATTCGTATTTCTCTCTCATGTATTCGAATTGTCTGGTTATTAATACCAGTGTATTACATTGGATTAATTATCCATTTTTACTTTTGATTAATGAAAGCATATACAACTACAAATCATTATTGCATTGTTTCGTATCATATTTTGAGTAAAATTGCTTGTGTAATCTTCTTGTGAGTTTTTCCTTGGTTCATAGATTCCTGTGTGCTCAATTTAAATAGGGTTCTCTCAGTGAACTTGTTACATAGCACGATCGTTCATAGGATATTGAAGAATATCCCTAATTTCATGAAATATTGGAAAATTCCTCCTAAAATTGTATTGTTGAACCCCCTCCCAATATACATTTCCAATTAATAAAACCCATAGTTTCACTAGATATTGTAGGTATCCATTTTCATAAACCCATATTTAATAACCCCTTTATATCATATTATCAAGTTGTAACAAATGGGATCCCTAACGCATCTAAGTAGAAGAAAATATGATGCTCAATAAAATAATAGTATAATGCTAACAAAGATCCCACCAAGATTGTAGGTTCGACTAATCAATTTGTAGCATTGGATGGTGGAAGAAATCATGAATTAGAAATGGGGAAGGAAAAATGCTTAAAAGACAACCCAATCAAGAGATCAATGTAACAAAGAACATAAAAGAATGATAGTCCAATAGTTAGTGCAATGCTTATAAAATATGAGAATTACAGATGTTTCACACCACAACCTACCAATCTACTAATTTCATATCATGTAAATACAAGTATAGCCATAGATAGCTCATGTTTTCTATAATATTAACAAATTAAACTCCATAAAAATGAAAAATTGAAACCCTTTCATGGATGGATTTCCCTACCTTCATATCAAAACAAACATCATTGATGTTTGAACCCAAATGAACATAGACAAAAACCTCTTAGTTTTGAATAACACCATATGATCATGTGCGTAGCTTGGATTTGGGTCATTCACAAGATGCACTAAATTGCCTCCACTTCCTCTACATTTATTCTTGCAATTATGGGAATTAACAACATTCAGTTACCTTTCTTGGGTTATATCTAGTTTTGTTTGTCTTTACAAGAGAGGGAAAAATCTCCATTGTTAAGTTTCAATGATGCAATAGTTATAAAGATACACAGATAGTGAAACTTATATGATACCATTTCATGGTAACTATAATACATACGACATGCAAATAAGGATTTATATTTTCACCTATGTTCATGTCAATTCCAATCCAATATTAATACGAATGCCTTGCATATAAAAATTGAAATTACAATTATGAATGTTCTAAATATAACTCAATAGAAGAATACAAAAGGTTGAAAGAAATAATTAGTCAAGAAAGATTGATCTAACTTTTCTTGGTTCTAGTGAGCCAAGAAATATTATCTCACTTTTCTTGGTTGTCATGGAGCAAGGTTTGATTGAATCTCAATACCCACCTAAACCCTAACCTAAAAAATTATTCTAAAAAAAATATGACTTTATAAGATCAATGATTTGGAGGTATAAATAGAGCCTACAATTTGGAGGTTATTCTTTAGGCCCGCAATTAGGACTAATATAAATACATCCCATGATTTGGAGGTATGAATCTAGCCTACGATTTGGAGGTAATTCCTTAGCAAAAGCTAGGACTAATATGGATCCAACTTGGTATTTGAAGGTATGAATTTAGCCCATGATTTGGAGGTATGAATCCAGCCCATGATTTGGAGGTTATTCCTCATCCCACCCAAATAAAATGACCCCCAATATTTATATTACTATGTCAAATTAAAAACCCACCCTTGACCTCTTAATACAAGGAAAACTATTTTTGAGGTTTCTAGGGGTATTCAAACCCCCAATATGAAGGGACATGATATGATATTGCCTCACTAGTGAACCCCTATGGATTTGAATAAGTTTTCGGATCACTATCCTATAATCTATCAATTTGAGGCAAATGATGACATTGCAAAAAGACCCTTGAAATTTAACTATGGGTGGTTGAAGGAGAAGGGGTTTAAAGAGATGGTGAAACATGTATGGAATTCCTCTCCAGAATTAGAATTTTTGCATCCGATGGAATTCCTAACCAAGAAACTAAAAATGTTAAAAGATGATGTTATCAAATGGGAAAAAGAGAAAAAAAATTTGGCAAAAAAGGATCTTTGTTACATTGAGGAAAAATAGCCTTGATAGCTGTCAAGGCTGTTAGTGGGATCTTTCTGCAGACGAAATTAGACTCCTTGATTCGCCTTGAATAAGAGAAGTTAATAATAGTGAGGATATTTGATGAAAAAGATTGTTTAAAAAGTAGGATCACTTGGCTGGAAGTAGGTGATAAAAATACAATTTTTTTTCCATAAGTTCGTTGAACATTGTCGAAATATAAAATTCATATGGGAACTAAAAAAAGATGAGGGATTACAGATTTCATAGATGGGAAGACTCCAGCAGATGGATTTTTCACATTTTGAGATTCTTTATAGGGATGGAGGTAACATTTCGGTTAAGGATCAGATAACGGTGATAAAAGAATATCCCATATTCTTCTCTGAGGAAGAGGGAGATTATATATTCCTTCCAGTTTCAATGGATGAACTAAAATAAGCAATAAAGGCCTCGACGAGATCAAAAAGTCATGGTCTAGATGGTTGAACCATGGAGATTCTCTTGGATTGTTTGGATCTCATGGGTCAGGAATTATTAGATGCAATTGAGTAGTCAAGAATTCATGGTGCTATTATGGGGGCCATAAATTCTACCTTCATAGCATTGATTCCCAAAAAAATTATCTGGAGGATTTGGGTGACTTCCGCCCCATATCGTTATGTAATTTTCTGTATAAAATAATTTCAAAGGTAATAGCTACTTGGATCAAACCTATACTTTGCAGATGCATTTCACCTGAACTGTTTGGTTTTCTGTAAAAGAGGAATATCTTGGAAGCCATAGATGTGGCACATGAAGTATTTCATAGTATTAAGAGAAGGAACTAGAAAGCACTTACTCTCTAGCTATATTTAAATAAAGCATATGACTGTGTCCAGTGGGGTTTTCTTAGCCTTATTCTTATTCAAATTAGACTTCCTTTAAAGGTAATGAAATGGATCATGGGTCATGTTTCCTCGGTCTACATTGTGGTACTTGTTAATGGAAGCCCCACATATTTTTTCTCAGCTTCCATGGGTCTGCAACATAGATCTCCCCTCTCCCCCTTACTCTTCATACTTGTGACTGAAGGTATCAATAGATTGTTGATGTATTTGTGACTTTGGAATGTATTCACTTGTATATTTATTATTGTATTTCATTATACCTCTATGGATATGTTTGTTCCTCTGATCGAGAGAGTCATTAATATAATAAAGTCATGTAAAGTCATTGAGGTTAACCCTCTGTTGTAAGTCGAGGCAATAGTCCCCACAATTGAGTTGAGGTTTTAACCCTTCATTGTAAGTAAGGGCAATAGTCCCCACAATTGAGGGGTATTAGGGTTACTAGACTCTCCTAGTGAGGTCAACCATGTAAGAGTAAAAGTCAAGTGGAAAACAAGTATAAATAGAGAGTGATACTCTCTATATGTAAGACACATTCACTCAATAGTAGCACATGAGTGAGAGAGAAGTAGCTCGCACAAGTGAGAAAGAGAACAACTGTCAGAGATCATCTTTGTATCTTTGCATTTTACTTTTTCTACTGGTTCTCATTTTATCTCTGAGGAAGTTTTGGGGTTTTATCCTTTATGGTTTCCTCGAGGAAAATTCTTTGTGTCTCTTGTCTCTTGTGATTATTGTTGTGCATGTTATTCTCTCAGATAAGATCCTAGATCATATTGAATAAATGGTAAAAATCTAACATGGTATCAGAGCCTCTCTGAAAGAAGACATTGTGCAGTTACAGAAGCAAGGGCTTCTTACATTTTGGGTCTGTCTCTACAGATCATCAACAAAAGGAGGCTATGATAACTCTCTATTGAAGGGAACATCTTTCTGTCGAAGAATAATTTGATTTCGGGCATTTTCAATCTTTGACCTGTCACTACTGCGGGAAATTGAGGCTTTTCACAGAAGAGGAACTTTTGAGTGAGCCCAACATAGGATTTCTCTCCTCCTCAAAATAGAAATTTAGAGACCAAGATTGAAGATTTTTCTTGGGTAGAACTCTGGGAAAGTCAAACCCTAATTTGAAAACCCTAAAAGACTAAAACTAGTCATTTTGGTACATTCGCTATATCTCTAGATCAAAGAAGGATAATGTGCCAAAAATTTAACATACCGAAGATAAATTCCTTATGAACACTATGTAAACATTTCAGGCTCAGATTCACTATATTCTAGGAGATATGATTCCTCCAAGTCAGGGTTCCAGCCTTTCCTAGGATTCATCCTTAAACATGTAACCTAGGGAAAATTGCTATATCTCGGGCTACGAAGGTCCAAATAAAATTTCTCAAAATTTTCTAGATAGGGCACAGACTGTATTTTCTGTGGTAAAATTTCAGACCCCGAAGGTGAAACAGTGACACGTGGAAGTCCATATAAGTTCATTATTCTAAACAGTCCTGAAACAAGTCACGTTGGGAAAACTCGCATAAGTCCCAATTGGTGAAACCAATTATGCTCTAATATACGGTGTTAGAAATAGGACAGACAAGGATACCTCAGTGTGAATTTTCAGAAACAAAGGAACAATAATTTTCGAGATACCGCAGAAACAATATCAGGAATTTCTGCAGAAGAAATCGGAAAACTAGGGCTTCCTGTTCTGGGAGCTTCCCTCCACTGTTTTCAGAAAAGGAGTACATTAGACAGCTCACCTTGAAGAGGCCCATATTTATATCCAATCAGAAGTTTGATATTCCAAGTTTTGAAAATTAAGGTTTCTCTGACAGACCCTAGATCGGCCAGCTCCGGAACGAGGACGGGCACCTCAAATTGGTAAGATATAATCTTTTTCTATTTACAGTTGAGGTTCTCATTTCAAAATGACTAATCACACCAGCTTGATGACAATATTGGTGAAGTTGACAACTTCCAAGTATCGAAGTATAAGAACTCCGTGATCCTTGAATAAATTGACTTAGATTAGTATTGCAGTAAGGAAGTTCTAAGAGCTAGAGGGAGATGAGGCTAAGGCTAGAGACAATAGAATCATTGCAGATTTTATTAAAGATCATCTCATCCATCACGTGACACCAAAAGGAAGTGTTTGATTCTATGACGAAGCAATCAAAGAATAATAAGATATTGTTATAACCACCTTGAATGGACTCCCAGGATCATGGGATTCATGCATTCGAGGAATGTGTGTAAGAAGGAAATGATTAACTTCAGCAGACTCTGGGAAGAGTGCACACAAGAAGAAGCTCGACTCATAATAAGAGAAGAGAAGATGGGAGCAATTAAAGATCAAGCTCTCACGATTCAAAGAAGATCCCTCAAGCGATGAGGAATATGAAGGACTCAATTCTTGAAGAACCTCTTATCCATATTAGCATTTTGATGAGAAATGATGATGTCATGAATGAAGAAGATGATGAATCTGAAGGCTCAAGAAGGAGTCTACCCACGAACCAAATAAAGATAAGTATTTGAATTGTCTTTTCCTACATATCCAGTTGTTTATATGACATTGTTTAGTTGTGAAATTTATTATGCATGATAGAATGTCTGCATTAATGACAGTGTACTACTAATATGCATGTGATGGGTAAGTAGCCCATGGTGCTATACAACACTCCATTTATACTTATCTAGAATGAAACCTCTTTGTTGACATATTGGATCAGTGCACAATCTCAATGATGTCATGGTAGAGATGGAAGGAATCTAGAAAGTTTCTGTGAGATATGGATGAATGTTGTATTGGCTAAAATAGTTGCATGATTATATCTTTATGCATAAGAATTTTCCATTATGAATATGCCTTATGAAATGTTTCTAACCATACAACTAATGCATTTGACTTATAGGAAAGATCGTGTACAATCACCTACAAGAAAAGAAGGATGGGACTTGTTCCGAAGAACAAGTGACTATAGTTCAAGATTCAGTCCAATAAGCATACATGAAGATGAACCAAGAAGACTTCATAGTGAAAGAAAGAGCTTCAGAAAAATATAAAGAGAATGGTAGATGAAGAATAATCCAATATGAAGAATAGTATGACGAGACTTCCAAACAAAGCAAGAGGACTCAGAAACACTCTAGTTATATGACACTGTTGAGCGACATCATTGATGCAGAACCTTCCATCTATGAAGAAGCAGCCAAGAAGAAAGGGAAGGAGAGTACCCGTTCAAGAAGAATGATGTCTAGGATGCAGTATCGAGACCTAAAGGGAAGTCTGTAGTGTCTTCCATATGGATCTACAATATCTAGCATGCAGTAGATGGAAACATCGTGGCATACAAGCCAATATTCATAGCACAAGGCTTCTCACAGAAAGAAGGCATAGACTATGAAGAGACATTTGCAGCCAATGGGAGTTGAGACATGACAAGAACACTCATGTGTGCAAATTAAAGAATGACTTGTATGAGATCAAAAGGAACCCATGGGATAACACCTACATGAGGAGGTTGAATATCACCTAGATTGATGAAGATATTAACCTTCGCTACAAGGTTGAAGATGAAAGCCTATAGAGGATGACAAGCTCACAGATGGGTGCGAGAAGAAATTTTGAAAAGGTTCAAGATATAGGATCTTGGTATCCAGTGATCCTAGATGGATACATAGAATATTAGTTTTTTGAGGAAGCTACTTGTCACTCCATTAAAGAATGTTTCAATACATAGAGTACGAAAGGTAGAGGGAGAATGATGCTCTTGTTAGATTTTTATCATTCAAGCTAGCATTATCTTAGGATCTTAACTGAGAGAATAACATGCACACCAATAAACACAAGAGACAAGAGACAAAAATAATTTTCCTCGGGGAAACCATAAAGGAGAAAACCCTGCAACTTCCTCAGAGATAGAATGAGCACCAATGGCAGCAGTAAAACCTGAAAACATAAAAGATGATCTCCATAGCTTGTTCTCTCTCTCACACTCTCTCACACTTGAGAGAGCTTCTCCTCTCTCACTCATGCGCCCCAATGAGTGTGTGTGTGTGTGATAAATAGAGAGGCTCACTCTCTATTTATATTCTTTCGTTCACTTGAAACCCACTCCAACATGTCGACCTCACTTAACAATTACTTACTAGATTTGACACCTCTAGGAGTGTCTAATAACCCTAGTGCCCCACAACTTGTGGGGAATTTGCCTCCTTCGACCAACAAGGAGGGTTATCCTTAACATAATGCTGGGAACTATTTCCCTGACTTAAAATGACTCACCTAAGGTCGACTTCTCTAGGATAGTCTAATAACCCTAGTTCCCCACAACTACGGGGACTTTAACCCTTGACAAATAGGAGGGTTACCCACAATGAATTGACATGACTTGTTCACATTATAGAAACTCCCGATCGGAACATCAGGGCATGACATGACTCAATTACATTACAAACACACCCCAGAATAAAAAATTGGGGTATAATACATAAGATATACAAGTGAATACATTCCAAAGTTACAATTACATCAACACTCCCTCTTAACTAGGAAGGTATTCTCTCGACACAATTTATTAGCACAAGTATTTTTCTCTGTATCATCTGGATCATCATTGATTTCTCATCATCTTCAAGTCATATTCATCTTCAGGTCATCTTCATATTTAAGTCATCTTCATCTGGATCTGGATCATCACTCGATATGGATCATCATCATTGGATTTAGATCATCACTCGATCTAGATCATCACTGCTGAATCATCATCAAGTCTGGATCATCACTTGATTTGGATCGTCACTGCTAGATCATCATCAAGTCTGGATCATCACTTGATCTGGATCGTCACTACTAGATCATCATCAAGTCTAGATCATCACTTAATCTGGATCATCATTGTTGGATCATCATCAAGTCTGGATCATCACTTGATCTAGATAGTCACTACTAGATCATCATCAAGTCTGGATCATCACTTGATCTGGATCGTCACTACTGGATCATAATCAAGCCTGGATCATCACTTGATCTAGATCATCATCAAAGTTGGATCATCACTGAATCATCATCATCATTATTGCTTCTGCTATCTCAATCAAATGGTGCTTAATCTTCATTCTTCTCATCACAGGAAGTTCTACAGAGCCAACCCTTTTTCATGTTGGTTGTAGGCCTACCCTTCATGTAGGTCTTCATCAGCGCTTATATCTGACCCTAAGTCAGAATGGCCCACCCATTTCTTACATTTGACCTCATCTTGTCAGAAAGGCACGCCCAACACTCACATCTGACCTCATATTGTCAGAAAGGCCCAGCACTCACATCTGACCATGTGTAAACACATCATGCCAGAATGGCTTAGAACTTACATTTGACCTCATCTTGTCGAAAAGGCTTTGCACTTACATCCGACCTCAGAAAGACACAGCACTCACATCTGGCCATGTGTAAACACATCGTGTTGGAATGGCTCAGCACTTACATCCAACCTCATCTTGTCAGAAAGGCTCTACACTTACATTCGAACATGTGTAAACACATCGCATCGAAAGGGCTCTCAGTCCTAGACTGAGGATTCCTGGTAACTGACCAGGTTCCTCCATTCTCCTAGAGAATGGCATCGACCCTTACATCTGACCAAGTGGGAACACATCCCTCAATCACATCAGAATGGCCATGCACTCACATCTGATCATGTAAGACTACATCCTATAGTCATATCATAACGACCCTCAGTCCCAGACTGATTATTCTTGGTAACTGACCAGGTGCCTCCATTCCAAGAATGGCATTCAGCCCTTACATCTGATCATGTAGGAACCAATCCTACAGTCACATCAGAATGGCTCAGCACTCACATCTGACATGGAAGGAACCAAATCCTCTCACCATGACATAATGGCTCAGCCCTTGCATATAACCATGGAAGGAATCTAATCCTCTCACCATGTTAGAATGGCTCTAGGTCTCATCATTTCCCCTTGGAGGGAACCTCGATCTTGAGAACACCAAGCTTCTCCCTGAAGTACTCAAACTTCACTTTGGCCATTTCTAGCATAGAATCACATCAGGGCTGATTACGTCTAAGGATGACCTGCGAGCTTCACCGGGACCTATTACATCCGAGGGCAACCTACAAGACCATTTATGTTTGAGCAACCTATGAGCTTCACCAGGATTTATGCTCAGACAACCTGTCTCATCAGCTATGCTAGAAATCCCGTTTTCAAGAGATCTCGATCTGGAAAACTACTCCTCTCTGCATCATACAAAAATGCAAGTTATATCAACCAAATCAAATAGTATTTTTCAAAAGAAACATACTACCTCCCAAATAGCAAGTGGCAACATCTTTTTCCTCAGCTGTACTCAGTGCCATGCAGGACTTCATCTTGCCAAACCAAGAGATCACACTTGATCCCATACTGAAGTAGCACCTCGAAGTGCTCTTCCTATTAATGGCATTGCCTACCCAATATGAATCCACATAATATTTTGATTCGCTTCATACTTGAGCCCATAATCAACGGTACCCTTCAGGTACCTCATTGCATGCTTTGCAACCATCAGGTGAACATGTCTCAATGTGTTCACAGCAAAGCAAACATCTGGTCTCGTATTTGTCAAATAAATCAAGGAACCAATCATCTGACGATACATCGTAGCATCAACAGTCTCTGATGAAGCAACACTCAATAGCTTCAAGTTCGATGCCATAGGTGTGGTCCTGAACCTCTTCAGGATCTCTACTGCATACTTTCCTTATCTGAGGAATATTCCATCCACATTCTGCCACACCTCCATGCCTAGAAAATAGTGCATCAACACATAACAGGAGCATCACTGGTCTTCCACCTTCAACCTTGAAGCAAAGGTTGGAATTCGATTTACTCTTAGTAAATCCTAGAGTCATCAGTAATCTATCCATCCTATTGTACCATGTCAAACCTCAGGATCTTCTACAGTCACTACCTCTGAAGCAGAGCATCATTCTCCCTCTGTCTTTTGTACTCTATGCACTGAAACATTCTATACCGGAGTGACAAGTAGCTTCCTCTGCTACTAATATTCTATGTATCCATCTAGGATCATTGGATACCAAGATCATCTATCTTGAACTTTTTCAAAATTTCTTCTCGCACCCATCTGTGAGCTTGTCATCCTCTATAGAATTTCATCTTCAACCTTGTAGCAAAGGTTCAAATATTCATCAAGCTCCTCATGTATGTGTTATCCCATGGGTGTCTTCTGAGCTTGTACAAGGCCTTCTTTCATTTGCACACATGATTCTTCCTGTCATGTGTATCTCTAGTGGCTGCAAATGTCTCTTCGTAGTCTATGCCTCGTGCTACGAATATTGCCTTGTATCCCATGATGTTTCCATCTACTACATGATGGAACTACGAACTTCTCTTCATGTATAGATACTGCATCCTAGACATCATCCTTCTTGAACCTTTCTTCTTGGTTACTTCTTCATGGCTGGAAGGTTCTGCATCAATGATGTTGCTGCATTCGTCATATTATTCTTCATCTTAAACTGTCATCACTTGTTCTTCGGAACAAGTCTCATCCTTCTTTGCTTGTAGGAGATTATGTACGCGATCTTTCCTACAAGTCAAATGCATTAGTTGTAAGGTTAGAAACATTTCATAAGGTATATTCATAATTAAAAATTATTATGCATAAATATATGATCATGCAACTACTTTAGCCAATACAACATCCATCCATATCTCACGGAAACTTTCTAGATGCCTTCCATCTCTACCAGGACAACATTGAGATTGTGCACTAATCCAATATGTCAGCAAAGAGATTTCATTCTAGATAAGTAGCAATGAAGAGTTGTATAGCACCATGAGCTACTTACCCATCACATGCATATTAGTAGTATACTACCATTAATGCAGACATTCTATCATGCATAATATATCAACTGAATATAAACAAATGCATAACAAAAACAATATCATGAAATGACAATTGAATACTTATCTTTATTTGTTTCGTGGGTAGACTCCTTCTTGAGCCTTCAGCTTCATCATCTTATTCATTCATAATAGCATCGTTTCTTATCCAAATGCTAAGATGGATAAGAGGTTCTTCAAGAGTTGAGTCCTTCATATTCCTCATTGCTTGAGGGATCTTCTTTGGATGGTGAGAGCTTGAACTTCAGTTGCTCCCATCTTCTCTTCTCTTATTATGAGTCGAGCTTCTTCTTCTTCCCAGAGTCTGTTGAAAATAATCACTTCTTTCTGGCACACATTCCTTGAATGAATGAATCCCATGATCCTGGGAGGACATTCAAGGTGGCTATCACCATTTCTGCATTCTTCACTTTTTCTTTTACTGCTTCAATTTGTTCTTTGATTTGAGAGACCCTTGTAAACTATGACCATATGGTTTCTGCATTATGGATATTCACATTCTTCAATTGGTTTCTTAAGGTCCTCTTCCGATGTATGTTCTTTCCTTCAAATAGCTTGGTCAAGGAATCAAACATCTCTTTTGGTGTCTTTAGGAAAGACACTTGTGGTACAAGTTGATCCATGACTGAATCAACAATGATCTTCTTGGCCTTGACTAAGTTCGTCTTGTGTAAGGCTTTGAGCCTCATCTCCCTCTGGAACTGGAACCTCTCTACTCATGTAGGTGTCCAATTCATTTTCTTCAGAGAGATCATATACTTCCATCCTTGGAATTTGTCAACTTCACCAAGCTTGTCATCAAGCTGATGTGATAGATCACTTTGAAATGAGAACCTCAAATGAAAATAGCAAAAGATTAGATCTTACTGATTTGAGGTGTATGTCCTGGTTCCGGAGTTGGATGATCTAGGGTTTGTTAGAGAAACCCTAATTTTCAAAAAATAGAATATTTTAGATATGATTGGATATAAATATATATCTATTCAAGGTGAGCTGTCCAATGTACTCCTTTTCTGAAAACAGTGGAGGGAAGCTCCCGGAACAGGAAGCCCTAGTTTTCCAATTTCTTCTGCAGCAATTCATGTTACTGTTTCTGCGGTATCTCCAAAATAAATACTCCTCTATGTCTAAAAATTTCCACTAAGGCAAACTCACATGTCCTTGTTCCAACACCATATGTTTCATTAGGATTGGTTTCACCCATTGGGACTTATGATCATTTTCCCAAGGTGATCTGTTACATGACTGTTCAGAACATCGAAGTTGTACGGACTGCCACGTGTCACTGTTTAATTTTATGGATCTGAAATTTGGACCAAAGAAAGTACAATCCATTCTATTTCTGGAAAATCTTCATAAATTTCATTTGAACCCTTTTAGCCAAAGATATAGCAATTCTCCCCAAGTGTCCTATTTAGGGAAGAATCTTGGAAGAGGCTGGAACCCTAACTTGGAGTGATCATATCTCCTAGAATATAGCGAATAGAAGGCTGAATTTTTGGCACAGTGTATATCAGGAATTTTTGTTCTACATATGAAATTTGTAGATCTTGAGACTTCTCCAATCCTGAGATATAGTGAATCTACGAAAACTTATCAGTTTTAGTATTTAGGGTTTTTCCAGCTTGGGGTCAAACTAGGGTTTGAATTTCCTGGAGTTTTACCAAACCAAAAAACTTGACCCAGGTCTCTAAACTTAGATTTTTATGAGGAAAGGTATCATATTCTGAGCTCACTCAAAAATTGCTTTTCTGTAGAAAGCCCTAATTTCCTGCACCGAAAACTGAAAATGCTCGGAATCAAATTCCGCTTCGACAGAAAGATGCGCCCTTCAATGGAGAGTCAGCCTAGCATACTTTTGCTGATGGATTGTGGAGAGAGACCCAAAAATTAAGAAGCCCCAGATTTTGCAGCTGCACAATGTCTTCTTCTCAAGTTAGCTCTGATACCATGTTAGATTTTTATCATTTAATCTAGCATTATCTTAGGTTCTTAACTGAGAGAATAACATCCATAGCAATAAACACAAGAGACAAGAGACACAAAGAATTTTCCTCGCAGAAAACATAAAGGAGAAAACCCCACAACTTCCTTAGAGATAGAATGAGCACCAATGGCAGCAGTAAAACCCAAAAACATAAAATATGATCTCCACAGCTTGTTCTCTCTCTCACACTTGAGAGAGCTTCTCCTCTCTCACTCATGGGCCCCAATAAGTGAGTGTGTGTGTGATAAATAGAGAGGCTCACTCTCTATTTATATTCTTTCGTTCACTTGAAACCCACTCCAACATGTCAAACTCACTTAACAATTACTTACTAGAGATGACATCTCTAGGAGTGTCTAATAACCCTAGTGCCCCACAACTTGTGGGGAGTTTTCCTCCTCCGACCAACAAGGAGGGTTATCCTTAACAAAATGGTGGGGACTATTGCCCCGAATTACAATGACTCACCTATGGGTCAACTTCTTTAGGATAGTCTAATAACCCTAGTGCCCCACAATTGTGGGGACTTTAACCTTTGACAAATAGGAGGGTTACCCACAATGACTTGACATGACTTGTTCACATTATAGAAACTCCTGATTGGAACATCGGGGCATGAAATGACTCAATTACATTACAAACACATCCTAAAATAAACATTGAGGTATAATACATAAGATATACAAGTGAATACATTCCGAAGTTACAGTTACATCAAGAGCTCTGCTTCAGAGGGAGTGTCTACAGAAGATTCTGAGGTTCGACATGGTACGACAGGATGGATAGATTACTGATGGCTCTAGGATTTACTAAGAGTAAAGCAAATTCCAACCTTTTCTTCAAGGTTGAAGGAGAAATACCAGTGATGATCTTGTTATATGTCGATGAACTGTTCCTGTCATGAAAAGAGGAACTCTTTAAAGTTGCAAGAAGGAGACTTGCTGTCCAGTTCGAGATAAAGGACTTGGGTATGATGCACTACTTTCTAGGCATGGAGGTGTGGCAGAGTGCAGATGGAATCTCCCTTGGACAAGGGAAGTATGTATGAGATATCCTGAAGATGTTTGGGATGATGGACTACAAGGCCATTACCACACCGATGGCATCAAACGTGAATCTATTGAGTGAAGCTTCATCAGAAACGGTTGATGCCATGATGTATCGTCAGATGACTGGATCGTTGATGTACCTAACAAACAAGAGACTTGATATTTTATTTGCTGTGAACACATTAAGCTAGTTCCTAATAGATTCGAGACATGTTCACCTGATTTCCATGAAGAATATTTTGAGGTACTTGAAGGGTACAGTTGATTATGGGCTCGAGTATGAGGCAAATCAGAAGATTAAACTGGAGGGTTATGTGGATTCGGATTGGGCAGGCAGTTCCATTGAAAGGAAGAGCACTTTAGTTATGATCTCTTGGTTTAGCAGGAAGTAGTCCTACATGGAACTAAGTACAATTGAATCAGAGCATGTCGCAACTTGTTCAGCTAGTTGTGAGGCAGTGTGGCCGAGGAAGCTACTATCTGATTTGTTTGATCTCCGGTTGGATGCTACTTGTATATATTGCGACAACCATAGTTGTGTGAAGTTGTCGAAGAAATCGGTGTTCCATGACAAGTTGAAGCATATCGAGATCAAATATCACTATATCAGGGATAAGGTGCAGAGAGGAGCATTGAAGCTCTAGTATGTTGCGACAGACAAGCAGATAGCTGATGTGTTGACCAAGCCATTAGCCAGAGTGAAGTCTGAGTACTTCAGGGAGAAGCTTGGTGTTCTCCAGATCGAGGTTCTTTCCAAGGGGAAGTGATGAGTCTGTGATCCTTTTTGACATGGTGGTAGGCGGGGCCTCCCATGGTCAGATGTAAGTGCAAAGCCTTTCCTCGAAAGGTAGATGGTATGTCCTACCATGCCGGTGGATGTAAGTACTGAGGCTTTCCCCGGATGGTAGATGGTGTGTCCTACCATGTTGGTGGATGTAAGTGCAGGGCCTTTCCTTGGATGGTATATGGTGTGTCCTACCATGCTGGTGGATGTAAGTGTTGAGCCTTTCCCCATATGGTATATGGTGTGTGCTAGTGGATGTAAGTGCAGGTCCTTTCCTCAGATTATAGATGGTGTGTCCTACCATGAAGGTGGATGTAAGTAATGAACCTTTCCCCGGACGGTAGATGGTGTTTCCTACCATGCCGATGGATATAAGTGCAGGTTCTTTCCTCGGATGGTAGATGGTGTGTCCTACCATGCCGCTGGATGTAAGTGTTGGGCCTTTCCTCGGGTAGTAGATGGTGTGTCCTACCATACCGATGGATGTAAGTGATGATAAGATTTAAAGGGTTCAAACTTCATAGCATGGAAGTACAATATTCTCCTCATCCTAGAAGAAAATGACATAGAAAAACATGTTGAAGAAGAGGTTGCAAAACTAGAGGGGTATGAAGCTAAGGCAAAGCACAAGAAGAACATGATTAGGGAAAAGAGAATCATTGGAGATTATATCAAGGGTCATTTAATCCCTCATGTCTCACCTTCCAATAATCTAAAGGAAATGTTTGAGGCATTAACCAAGTTGTATGAAGGCAAGAATATCAGTCAAAAGATGACATTAATAACTCATCTCAAGAATGTGAAGATTTGGATCTCAGAAACGATCCAATCCTACTTCATAAGGGTAACTCAAATCAAAGAACAAGTTGAAGCCACTGGAGATACAGTTGAAGAAGTTGAAATATTGATGGCTACATTAAATTGTCTCCCAAAGTCTTGAGAATAATTTATTTAAGGAATATGTTCCATAAGGAAACTAACAAAGTTTAGTAGGTTATGGGAAGAATGCACTCAAGAAGAAGCTATATTAGTAGAAAGAGAAGAAAATTTGGGTAATGAAGAAGATCAAGCACTAGAAGCTCATATAAAAAAAAAAGAACAAAAAAGAAGTTCATCCTTCAAATAATTATTCAAATATTTAGAAGTGTCAAAGGACTCAAAGGGATTACTCAAACATCAGATGCTACATATGCCCAAAAATGGGACATATAGCAAGATATTGTCCTCAAATAAAATATCAGATAAAAAAAGGAGGAATAAAATACACCATGCTAATGTTGCATAAGATGATGAACTTACTCAGAATAAAGAAAGGGAATATGATTCAAGTGAAGAAGAATATATGCCAATATCTGCTCTTACAGGGTTTGTCACTCATGGAAGTGACACATGGCTTGTTGATAGTGGTGCTTCTAAGAACATGACTAGTTACAAGGATTCTCTCTCAAGTTTGATTAATAAAGATTCACCTCACAAAGTAAATCTTGGAGATGATTATCAATATCCTATTAAAGGGGTAGGAGAATCATCCTACAAGTTGGATTTTAGAAATCCAATGAAGATGAAGGATGTATTATATGTTGACCTAGTTTCAAGAAGAACCTCCTATCAATTTCAACATTAGATAAGAATGGATTCATAGTTGATTTTGTTTATGGAGAATTTCTCATGTGTCCAAAAGGAAAGACCATAGATGATGCGGTTGTGATTGGTGTTGAAGAAGGAGGACTATACAATTTGAAGGGACAGTTAGATTCAACACTAGTATATAGTACTGTGAATCCAAGTGAGCTATGGCATATAATAATTTCTCATTTCAATTACAAATCATTATCAATCGTGAGCAAGGTGATAATAGGTTTGCAAATGATCCAAGTAGAGCATGATGGCATATGAAAAATATGTGCACAAGGAAAGGATGTGAAGAACTTGTTTCCAAATAGTGGCAGTAAAGCTAAAGGAATATTGGACATTGTACATTCAGACATGTGTGGACCAATTAAATCCACTTCATTAAGCAAATATGTATACTATGCTTAATTTTTTTATGATTATTATCCTAAAACTTGGATTTGTTTTCTAAAAGATGAAAGTGAAGTCTTTATCAAGTTGAAAGAATTCAAAGCTCTTGTAGAGAATCTATCTAAAAAGAATATTAATATCTTAAGGTCAGACAATGGAGGAGAGTTTACATTAGAATATTTCAAATCCTTCTATAGAGAACCTAGGATTAAGAGGAAGTTCACTACTCCCTAAATTCCATAACAAAATGGTGTAGAAGAAAGAAAGAACTGAACAATAATGGAAGTAATAAATGCCATGATACATGATCATGGCTTACCGATGCACTTATGGGAATAAGCAATCATGACTGTTGTATATGTATAAAATATAATTTCTCATAATGCACTTGGGAACAAGAGACTAAAAGAGGCATCTATAGGAGAAGAGCAAGAGGCTAGCCACCTAAATATATTTGGTTGTGTTGTATATGTATATGTGATCAAGGATAAGAGATTGAAGTTTGATCCTTTAGGTAAGAATGGAATGTTTTCTGTATATAGTGATGCATCAAAGGAATAAAGAGTCTAGCATTCCTTGTTACAAACATATTGAGACTGGTAGAGATGTCACCTTTGATGAGGATGCAGCTTTCAACAGATCCAAATAGAATCATTCATATGAGGTCCATGATGAAGAGACTGTATCCCCTAGAGTTTGAGAGATAGGCACAAATGATGGTGCTTTGGAAGAGAATGTTCGATAGGACCATAGTATGGAAAAAACATAGATACCTATAGATCCACCTTAAGAGATGATTAATCATAAGAGAAGACCAACTCAGGATCAATAAATTATTCATGATGTTGAGAAGTATGGTGCTACAAATGGATCCTTTAAACAGTGCAAGGGACCTTCACTATATTCTAGTTATGTAGCATTGATATGTGATATCACTAATGTAGAACCTTCTAGTTATGTAGAAGAAACCAATAAGAAAGTATGGAAGGATGCCATGTTCAATGAATATTAGGGTTATGAAGAACGATATTTTGGATGTGGTTCCGAGATCACATTGGAAGTTAGTGGTGACTTCGAAATGGATATCCTAGATGAATCATTCAGTAGATGGAAGTGTCGAGAAATACAAGGCAAGGTTTGTGGTACATGGTTTCTCCATAAAGAAGGTATAGCTTATGAGGATACATTTGCTCCTGTGGCTAGATACACTTCAATTAGAACTATACTTGGGTTAGCTAGAAAGATGAAATGGAAGGTACACTAGATGGACATGAAGACAACTTTTCTGAATGGTGTAATAGAAGAAGAAGTGTATGTGGAACAAACACAAGGATTTGAGACACATGATAAGAATACACATGTGTGCATATTAAATAAGGCTTTGTATGGGTTGAAGTAAACACCTAGAGCATGGTATGGCATAATTGACATATTCTTGATGATATTAGGATTTACAAAGAGTAAATTAGATCCTAACCTTTACTACAAGGTTGTGAATGATGGACTAGTTATATTATTGTTATATGTAGATGACATGTTTCTAACAAGAGTTGAGGAGCTCACCAGTAAATGTAAGGATAATCTTGCTGCATATTTTGAGATGAAATACTTGGGTATGATGCATTACTTCTTGGGTATAAGTTATGGAAAATACCAAATGAGATTTTCTTGAATCAAGGAAGATATGATTTATAGATCCTGAAGATATTTGGGATGATGGATTGTAACGCTATGCCTATGCCGATGGTGACAAACATGAAGTTATTGAGTGATACTTCATCAGAAGCATTGGATTCCACCATGTATAGAGGTGACTTATGTCTATTGTGACAACCAAAGTTGCATGAATATGTCAGAGAACCTTGTGTTTCATGACAATTCCAAGCATGTTGAGATTGGGTACCATTACATTCATGATATGGTACATAAGGTAGTTGTGAAGCTCCAATATGTTGCAACAGACAAGTAGATAGTTGATGTGTTGACCAATCCTCCCTTAAGGGTAATTTTTGAGTACTTTAGGGACACACTAGGAGTTGTCTAGATGGAATTCTCTTGTGAGAGGAAGTGATGAGTTACATATGTGATTTTAGGACGTAGTAGCACACTGAGTGTGGTAGCAGTGGGTAGTCATTCACGGGAACAATGCAAAGTATTCAGGACTAGAAAATGTGCAACTACAGTTTCCATGCAGATTATTTGGATTGGCATATGCTCAACTTATCGAATTGATATGTGTAACTTACAGATCTAGAATACGCACAACCAGAGTTGGCATGCGTAGCTTACAGAGCTGGCAGATGCACAACTTGAAGATGGATTAGATGGAAGTATCGTGATGAAATAAGATCCGAAAGGACACTGAGACCTGGAAGGTACAAAAGGAAAATGAGGTTTCTCCCCACTAGTGAGATGCTATGTTGATATCCTAGATGCATGATGTGAGGAAAAGGGATTTCTCGTACAGAACTTCTAGTGATAGATAGATTCATGAAAAATTCAACAAGTAAATGGTCAAGTACAAGATAATGGAATCAATGTTGAAGATTTTTTCAGAAGATACCTTCCTTGCTAAAATGAAGTGTTGAATTAATATCTAGTTTCCTAATATATTCTTATAGTATTTATCTTGTTGTATTCGCCATGTAAATCCCTAAAAATAACATTGTTATATTGTATTTGAAAAACATGTAATATTATATCAAGAAATAAACTAATATTATATGTTATCCTTGGAAAAAGACAAGTTTTCCCCATAAGGAAGATTCACTTAGAAAATAAGTATAAATAGAGGGGTCAACCTCCTCATTTGACACACACACTCACATCAAGCAAGTTCGCTCCTATATGAGGAAGAGGTTCTCACCAACTAAGAAGTATATTGTTTTGGGTTGTAGAAGAATTATAAGACATTTAATTCGTGTTCTTGGGTTTGATTAGAAGCTTCTTGTTAACACTGTGACATTCTACTTGGTTGACGAATCTATACTGAGAAGTTATGTTGGGTTTTTCCCGTGAGAGGGTTTTCCTAGGATAAATCTTAGTGTATTTGTGTTTACTGTTGAATGTATTTACTTCAATGATCCTTATGCAGGAAATTATTATGATGTGATATGCTAAATTTATGAAATTCTAACATAATTGCTTGTAAGCCAAAATTCCAATAGAAGCAGGAATAACCTAATAAAGACCAATGAATTTGGAAATTGTAATAATGATAATAATAAAAATTAAAGTTTAAAACCACTTCATTTTCAACTTTCATAATCAAATTTCTAAAATCTTGTAACCATTTGATTAACCACAGTTTTGAATCCACTGTCATATAATCACAGAGTCCAAATTCCAATAACTATTTCATTAACCATAGTTTTCATTCCATATTGGACCTAATTCCTATCACTCAATTGCATTAATTATAAACCAATGAAAAATATGATGAATTGACTCTAATTCTAATTTTTATCATCCATTGCACAGTTCAATTATGGATTATGTGATTGCATTCGATATTAATAAATTACTTATTCACCTTACACATAGATTGGTTCATATTTGAGAAGTAATAATTGTCAAGCTACATGAAGTGTTAATTTGAAGCCTTCTTTCAACTGCGTGACTTCCTACCAAAACAAAACAATCATTAATGTGTTTATTTTCTATCAATATACCAGCTTATCACATGTGATTGTCAATTAATTCTTTATTTTCTATCATGCTACAACTTACTAGAGGTGTTTATCAATTAATGTCTAGCACTTAGGGTTGTAGTGTGCATCACAGATGACTACTATTGTACATGACATTTCACCCTTGTAACCTAGGGTCTGGGGTTACCAACTTACTATTAGACTTGCAGACAATCAACTTTATAGAAACTGGAATGAGAATAGAAAGATATCTTGGCTTACCCGGTTTATGATGGTTGATCCAAGCTTGGTCTTCTCTCACTCCAATCTTCTCCAAAGCTTCTAGGGATGCTTCTCTTCATCTGCAAAGAGCCAATTCTTCAAGCAATATCTCATACATATATAAATCAAAGGTTAGATGAAAAACATATTAATAACATCATTGAACATATTCATTAAACCAATATACATGATATAAGCACAATACAAGATTGGAAGAAGAATTCTCTTTATTAACAAAAGGTGAATAGGTAAGAATACAACCTAGCTTCTGACACAAGGAATCCTCTGCAACTGAGGACTCTGAGTTCTACTTCTCCAAGAATATGAATATATACCACCAACATAACTTTTCTCTCCAAAAAAAATGATTGATTAGCCCCACCCTTAGGCCTCTATTTATACTTTGGGAAATATAGTGGTTTCAAAGGTTGGGATGGTTGAGACAGTTGGGATAGTTATGGATTAGGGCCCAACTAATCTCATCTAATCTCGATTTATATTTTTTAATGTCGAATTAAGGTATGCGCAGGTATTAATATACGAAACTCGCGTATGCAAGGTATACGCGGGTTACAATGCACATAGTCGCATATGACATGTGAGTTGCAATGCACATAGTCCTGTATGCATACCAAAACTCAAAATTAAAATATATAAGGGTGGTCTGAAGATAATGCATCAAAGGTCATGCACATCTATAGTGTTTTGGCCACTTCAATCCAAATTGTCCTTTTGTGTGCCGACATGGTGAATGTCAACACTCGGATGGAGAAGTGCCATTTTGGCTGATAACAGATTCCCCCTAATGTGTGAGGTTAGAGGGAAGCGATGGCCAAAATACATTGCAATCTTAGTCTTGTAGAACTCAGAATTCCAAGGAAGCAGAGGAAGTACCTGCAACAAATACATATCAATGTCATATACAAAATCATATATGAGGATGCCATGTTCAATATACTGAAACACTAGATCCTTTACAATATTTGATTACATCATATGATATAGGTGCAAGACTACATATATTACAAAGGTGGATCGAAGCCACAATATACAATGACGAGTCTTCAAAATCTGGAAGCTGAGTAAAGGTGAACACAACAAAATCTTGCACAACTTAGGTTATAGATGTGAACCCAAGGTCTTTGTCAAAATCTAAAGGAACCAATACAATCTAGGCCATGTGAATATATGCGTTGAAGTCTGTTATCACATATATAGTAGTCAGGCTACCATATTCTATTTTTCAGACACAGTACATTTTTCAGCCAGATCTCTTACATATGAGATGCTGAGATGAGCATTTTTTATGGATCATGATTATATTTGTGGACTATTGAACTCTCCCATGTAAGGACTGAGTCTCAGGACACTCAAATTTGAGGACCGATGTATCCATTTATGTCATTTCAGAGCAGTAGTGGATGCCCAATGTTATATCAGTACTTTCTCATTGGATAGATGGTGTTTCAGATGGATTTTATTGCATGGTTATGACTCAGCATTTTATATTGTGTTATGGTTATTATTGCTCTTATACTGATCCTTGTGACATGTATTTACTTGTGGTATCATGATCTGGCGGTCATAATTATATGGACTTGGTTGTATCTTATACGATGTATTGATGTCCTTACTCTGACTGTGAAGTTCTTGATCTATACTCATTGGTTTTACCTTCCTTAGGGAGAATAGAGGTAGTCATTCCCACCATTGTTTTGGCTTGCTAGTGTTGGCTCCATCATTCATTGTCTGCACCCATCCATTACCTTCCGGTTTAATTTTCAACCTAACTGACTTCTTGACTTATGGCATGGAGGACCTTTTTCCCCGCTAGAAACCTTTGTTGGACAAGCCTCCCTGTTTATATTGTGTCTTGGCTCTGAGTTGGTGACAGAACTTGCCTTTGGTAAGTTGGATTGTCTGCCTAAATCATTCTGGTCGGTTGTCCCAATGTTTGGCACTGTGCAGAACTCCCCCTAGTCACTTGAGATGTTGTTGACTAAAACTGAAAGCTCATGTACTACTTGTATTGAAATATTGAATATGCACCCATGGAAAATGAAAATTGTAAAACTATGTTTCTTAACATATGTAAAAAGGACAAGAGCAATGAAATGCTGAAATAATCCTTGAAGAGTATAAGAAAAGGTCCAAAAAAGCAATATTTTAAAATGTGCTATATCCAAAAAATTGCTGACCTTATTTAAAAAAAATATGTCCTGGATCAAAGCTGTGATTAGCTATGCTTTTAAGCACCGGTGAAGTCCCAAAAGGGTCATATAGGCCAAAAAGGCCATGGAATAAAATGTGATCCTAATGAACTTGGATCAATATTGATGTAGACATGATGCCTAAGTTGAATAAGCACTCTCTAAACAACTCACCCATCTGTGAGGCGTTGCCATTCCTTGTGTTGTTGTTTATCCAGCATTGGTTACAGTGAGCTTTCCCTTTCCTTGTCCAAAGTGTCATGATGTTGAGTAGGAATTCATATTTTGCCTTAGCTTTGTCATTTCCACCCTTCACCCTTCACTAGCAAAATGACTACAGCCATGAAGTGAGTATAGTCTTGAAAGTCTAAGTTTGAGTAATAATAAATAAAGCCTTATATATGTATTGGTTGATGTACCACCAGTGAAATGAATGCTACTTGTTGATTTTGTTACTTGAATGAGTTGTAGAGGATTCTTTAACCTTTTAACACTTGCAGCAGATGGATGTATTCTGAGTTATTATTGGTGTATGATTATTCATAGTTGGTTATATTGTTTATTGGATATGATTGATGATCATATAGAGACATATGAGGGGTATGCATATACACCTTAGATTCGATTGGGACTCTCTAAGTCCAATGAGACAGTTTATTTCCAATTCCGGGCACTTACAGATGTGATCAGGCTCACTCTGCCTTTCTGATGTAGTTTTTCTTCACAGATTGATATATTTGAGCAGGGATATGTTTCAGTTGGATCTCCTAGGGTGTTGTAGGGGCATAGGGGTGTGTAGCCACTTGTTTATGCCATATTCCCCCCATCTCGGAGATCCTGGTGGGCTCAGTTTGGCAACGCAGGAAACCTAGGAGGCTGTTTTGGAAGGATCACATTTCCCGAGGCAGATTAAAAAAAATGATTAAATGGCTATTGAAGAAATCGATTTGGGCTACTGAGGAAAGGAAATTGCATGGGATGAGTCATGATGATGAGAGTGATGACCTCCACACCTTCTCCAGCAATTGCAGCTCCTGATTGGGCCCACGCCTATTTTTTGGGCATTCTTTATTATTTTTTGGAGCTCTTTTTGGAGGCTCACGATTTCCTCAAGGAGGCACAAAAGTCAAAGAATTAAATTGTTATATTATTTTTTGTGCCATGGGGACACCCAAATGGAGTTAGTCAAACACTCCTTGGACCCACCATGTGCTTTCATTTATTTCTTGTTGAGTGGGTTACCTTTATTTGGGTGGTTTAGTCCACTTTGGTAAATTATGGTTATATTGATCCATGTGTTGTATGTTGAGCTCATCTCAACCATTGATTAGAACATTTCATCTTTTAATTTTAGCCACTCGTTTTGAAAGTGGTTAGGATTTGGTTATGATTGAGGTTCTCTCATTTCTATTTAAAGGAGAGAGCTTCTCATTTGTAAGGGGTCTTTGGCTCTTGGATTTGAATAATAGAAAGACTTTTTCTTGTGGAAATTTTTCTGGATCTGCTTTGCATCTGATGTGCTCAAATGGTGATTAGCTAGTATTTAGCTTCCTAGCATTGTGGAAATTTTGAGATCTATATTTTTCATGGCTATCATTGCTTTGTCTACAGGAGGGCGATCTGGCTGGAGCGTTTTTGTAGGGGGACCTCAACTCGCTCGGTTCTCTTCGTCTTGGATAAGGGGGTTTTCATTAGTTTCATTGTGATATATGATTACTTCATTTTATTGTCTTGTAGCATTCAGTTTATTTATTTTGTATGTGCAAATTTGATATGGTTGACGTTTGCTCATGCAGGGTAGGGGGCGCTTTGGTGGTTTGGAGCTTGCATATGCCATAGAAATCACAGGGATCTTCCAGAATTGATCGGGATAGCAAAGTTCATCACTTTTACAGACTTCTAAAAGATTTTCCAGGTAATATCCAATAGGTAAGTTCTTCTTTTTTAGATCTTATTCCATTGTACCTTGCTGAAATTCAATTTTTTTCCTGAAAACTCCAAAAATACTAAAAAACCTAAAAATCAATTAATCAGGGAACCGTCTGATATTTTGCCAAACCATTTCTGGGTTTCATAGATTGGGATTCCCCTTCATCAAATAAACTGAAATGCTGGTAAAATTCCTCACAATTTGACCTAGATCTGATTTTTAAGCAGAAAACTGCATAACCCCCCACTGAAAAATTGACCTACTAGGGTTTTGAGTTTTTCTAAATTCTGACTTCACAGAAGGATATATTGGGTCCCACACAGCCTAAATCAACCCCAATTCTATGCAACTGCTTGACCATTTGGCCTAGATCTGAAAAATTGACTAAAACTACCCTAGCGCCCTCACTAAAAATTGGACTTTTTCGGAAGTGATTTTTTCTGAAATATGACAAGATAGGCTGCTAGATCAGGGCTCAAGCACTCCAGAACATATCCAACATTGTGCTAGTTCCTCCCGATTTTCCCTAGATCTGAAAAAATCAGTTTTCAGCCTCCTAGCCCCATCATCAGATTTTGACTTTTCTAGATCTGATTTTTCCGCTGATTTCCTGATTTGGGCTTGTAGATCAGGTCTCCCTGACCTCTTATCTTCCTCAACACTGAGCCATTAGCCTCCCGGTGCCCCTAAAATTACAGATTTTTCCTCCTAATCCCTAGCGCTAGCCATCCATTGAGCTAGGTTTCTTGTACCTTAGCTTTTCCGGACCAACTACTTTTTGGGTTCGTAGATCAAGGTGTCTCTTGGGTGGGTTTTTTGAAACGTTGGTTTACTGCTGACTCCATTTCCCAATGCACACAAAGCACTGATCTCCTAGCTAGCACTGCCCTTAGGCTCTTAGCCTTTGCCCTTTACCAACATTTGCTGATAGCTCAAATACACTTCATTGAGTCTGATTTCTAGGTACTAGATAGTCCCAACTCTGTCCTTGTTTACCCTCTCACAGTTACGTTTCCCAAGACAGTGGTCACCTTCACCAGTTGCTAGTACCTAAACCCTAGAGCTAGGGTTTCCATTCACCTTGCACCTTAAGTACCCTGAAGCCCCATCTGATCTTCTTTTGGTGTCTAGGTCCGATCTCTCCTATCGGGAGCAGATCCGGGTCTCCCCCATTGTTGTCCTGGACTAGGATAGCCTAAAGTGAAGGATGCCTTGGTTGGCGTGAAAACCATCCATTTGGGAGTCTAGGCAGTTGTGGTTCCACCCCTTAGTTTTTTGCCCCTCTACCATCCATCCTGGAGCCACCTCACACAGGAAACTACAAGGCAGGTGATAACAAAGTCGAACATGGAAATGATTCAACAGATTGTCAATCAAATAGGTGAAACTGACAATTGAAGCAAAGGAGTTCACCAATGATGAAAGTGAATCCTAAGGTACCATCGTCAAAACTCTAGGTCTTCATATTTAGGAAGTGTTGATAAGAAACCATGCTATGATGAGGAAGGAAATAGATCCTCCAACGGATCACAAGAGTGACTAGGAACTGGATAAGGGAAGGAAGACACAAGTAATAGTCAAATAGGATAATGATGGAATCAGGATAATAAGTAGAAACAAGGATAAATCCTTAAATAGTGAGCACAACATAGAGATTACCCAAGGCAGCTTTTAACTTTGCAGATAGGACAACTAGACTTATTTGTCATGTAGGAGACATGATCAGATTCCCCATGTATAAAGGACAAGTGGAGGAGTGAGAAAACTTGAAGTGATAGATGAAACTGAAAGTGTACATCAATACATGAGTATCGAAAAGTTCAGAGAGTGCTATGTTCAAGGAGGACATGCTGCCACCGTCTGCAACCCAAAAAGAAAACTTCTTCCTTATCTTTCCTGTTAAATTTTAACGAGTCCAGGAAAGTCAACTCAGGTCTCTCTTCATTTTTGACAAGCTTGAAGAGGGGAGAGAATAATTCTTGATGATGTCACTAATTCGTGGATTTTATGAGCCTGAACTAGTATATGCTCATTGGTGTTTTCATGTTTAGAGAGTCTGAAAACTCTGAAGAAGACTCCAGGGGGTTCCTTTTTCGTCCAAATTAGTCTCCTGAGGCTGAAAAAGTATAAAACATACCACATAAGAACTCTCTTATCTTCTGAAGAAGAAAAGGCACATCTTTTTCGTACTTAGTCAGGGAGGTCCAAAAAAGGTTAAATTACCACTTACCCAACGCTCCTTCAAGAGCAGCATATAGCTTGAGTTTTACGAGTGTGAAGGAAAGCAAGATCACTCGGAAAGATCCATTTGATTATGAGGAATGGGGCTTACAACAGTAAAGTTGATGCTTTGTTCTTAGTGATTAACGAGCATGACAAAGACATAAAGTACACTCATAATCTTTTTCATGTTTAGGTCTAGAGCACGAAAAAGAGAAAACTAAGCTCATACCGGGCATTCATTTTCCGTAATTTTAGTCCCTTAGGTTCGGAAAAGTGATAAATATATGCCTGAGAATACTCTTCTCAATTCCGTAGAAAAGAGAGCGATCCTTTCTTGTGTTATTCCACATGGTCCGAGAAAGTGATAACCTACCACCAATGTGGATGCCCATTCACATATTCTTAACGGGCCTGAATGAAAAATTTTACTCGAAAGTCAAGTCTATTTTGAGGAGTTAGACCTGGGCCTAAAGAAACTCCATAAGGGCAAGGAGCCTTATAAAGGGGATATCTTGTATAAAGAGACCAAAATGAGGCTCAATTTGGAGTGAAAAGTAGCTAAGAAGGCTCCCCTAACCTACGGCAAATGCAGCATGAGTACCAAAGGACAATAATGTGTTCTAAACTAGGGTACTCATGGAAGGAAATCCATATCCATGGAAGAACAATGGTATAGACAAGGTAAGAATTGTTAAACACCATAGTTCGTGGTCAAAGTAGTGATCCTAGGGTTAAATCGGATTAGGTATAGATGCAAAAATGCATACAAATGACCAAAATCCTAACCTATATGAGTGAATAACCACCTTTAAACGCTGGCCATAAACTCCTTCCACAATGCAAACTTGCAAAATGAATGCTTTAATTATCTCCTCCACACACCATACGACAGCAGAGGAAATCAATAAAACAATGTCGAATAAAATAGGTTTTCTTCGAACAACAGGTTTCAAGCAATACAATCTGATCAGACAAAAGTGCATTAAATTCAACAACTAAATCCTTTGATGCATAATCCCTTCCAACAAAATCAATATTAAATAGCATGTACCCAAACATTCCAACTCAACCAACAATGCCGACGCCCTCTCATCACCAAGCCCTGGGACACAAAAACCTAAGCAAACTTCACCTATTCGCAACAATTAAAACACCACTTTAATACCAATTTATTAAATAAAAAATAAAAAAATTACATTCTACTATGCTCCAACATTAGAAATTGAAAAATAAAAATCTTGCCTCGTACAAAACAAAATAATCCTACCTTCGTGAAATATGTGTCAGACATTATAAATTATGGTTTTTCTTATTTTTTAATAAATTTATATTTAAAAATACTCGAGTTTCGATAATACGAATTAACAAACAATATAAAAAATAAATTATGATTTTTTATCTTCTATATTTTTCAATAAATTTTTATTTAAAAATAAGATATATCATTCTTTGATGAAGGCATAAAGTATAGAATTCAAAAAGATGTATAAAATATAGAATAAAAAACTGAATATTGTTACATACTTTTCGTGCTATTCATTATATGGAAGACCTCGTTTAGCACCATGAATTTGAACATGCTTATTATCATATTAATGATTTTAGACTCTATTCAATAAAAGGAGTTCTTGAAGTTGGGCTTCTTGGGCTGAATTCAAATGAACAACATCGAAATAATGCATATATTCATTGATGCAGTCGTAGAACAATGAAAGGTGCCTTGTTTAAAGAGATATGTTTGCTCTCCTTGATTATGTAGGCAGGGGGAATCCGGATTGACCACTTTTGTAGCGCCTGGACGTGTCACTGTTGTTACATATGATGCATTTTAAACAAAGATGTATATGGGACATATTTTTGAATCAGTGGGCAATTTATTTGAACACTTCATCAAAAAGTAGCTGCAAAATCTTCTAGTACAATTCCCCCGATTTTAAAATCTACAGAAATATCTTTAAAGATAAGACACTCGTGAAATAATATTGGAGACACTCTTGAATTTAATTCATAGGAGGGTTCACTAATCGAAATTAAGCAATTTTTTAAGGACAAAAGAAGTAACTAAATTGGCCAATGGCAAAGTCTATATCTCAACTGGCTGAAATTAACAGAATTGCATACAACCTCTGCACTCATAGTTTAAAAAATGAGGAAACTGAGTGCTTGAATAAGTGGCCCTTGTCACCTCAGACTAAAAACGAACTATGACGGCCTTGAACGGCAGTCTCACATGGCACAACTTGTGGGAGAAGAAGCCATGCGGAAAACAAAAAACGGCCTTCTAAATGGTTGTTCAAGATTGGAAACCACAACAGGCTTATGCACTTAGTGTTTCTTAATAATAGTTTGGAGGCCTTTAGTCAATATAGTTGGTCCATAATTTTAAAAAGAGGTTATTTATAAATCAGTTTTTCAATATAGTATTCAAAAGAATATTTTTTCAGAAGATATTCTAGATATTGGAATGCATCCTTTTATTCTCTTATATGTGGGGAAAGAGATAAAACATGAGCCAAATCTAAATTAATACATAAAACAGTTTTTCAATATAGTATTCAAAACAAGATTTTTTCAGAAGGTATTCTAGATATTGGAATGCGTCCTTTTATGCTCTTATATGTGGGAAAGAGATAGAACATGGGCCAAATCTAAATTAATACATGACATGCCCTGATATCTATTTATCAATAAATGTACAATGAAAAACAAAACTTATCGATATGAGGCTGTTGCTTAAGGAAATTCAATTTATTATGTGGAAATCTCTACAGCGTCTAAAATCTATACATTTACGAGTGGGTAGTAGGAAACTTTGGCAGGTATTGTTAAATTATTGAATCATTGATCTAAACAGGGAACTTAGGTAGGTATTGTTAAATTATTTAACCATTGATCTAAACAAGAACGGAAGATTTTTTTTGAAGGTAGAAGGAGATCAACTGTGTAGCTAGTGAAGCACAGATCGAAGAAATTTGAGGGAAGGTTTAAGAGGGTTGGAATCTAGACTACGAGAGCAATGGATGCTTGGCATTGAAAAGACTGGGTGAGTTAAGGGGTATCCAAAAGACTGTGATCCGGAGGTTTCTCAGAACATTAGTTTCAATAAAGGTTCCTTCAAACCTAAGTCCTATCAAACACATCTCCCATAGCCTGCAGTGTGTAGACTGAACTTACATACATAAAAATGCATTAAAATTTGATGATGAGAGCCCACCGGTGGGTCTTGGGGCACAATAACCAAGCAAACATCTGCTTCCCTAGACCAATAGACAAACACAAAAATAGTTTAAAAAAAATCTTTAATATACTCAAAAATCAAACTATGGAAAAAACTTTAGAAAAAACAAAAAAATTATACCAAACTCTCAATTAATCGACCTGCTCTCTTACTCTGCCTATTAACCTTATTACTTATGTGCATAAAACATAACCAGACTTTAATTGCTACTGCCTCAACCAACTTAGTTATGGATGCCCTTCAACCACTTCCTTTTGGAAGACTTAGTTCCTAGGCACTTACACACCTTGACGATAAATCCCGCTACGCCCCAGCTGTCTACTTTCCCTTTGGTTATGTGCATACTATCCACCTGGCATCAACCCTTGATATATCGGCTCACCACTTTGTGCCTTAACTTTTAGCCACAAGCTTCAACATAGAAGAATAACATTATAACATTGGTGCACAAACGTTTGGATATAGCACCAACATTTGATAACCAAAAAAAGGTGGTTTTTCAAAGTGCGGTGAATGGCGACGAACTAACGAAATGGCATATTCGCATATATGATGCCATCCTTTGCGAATCCGTAGCATGATTGAGAATAGATTGGGCATAAGTCACTGGTATGATAAGCAAATTTACCTAATTGACTGAGCATACTACTTTTTTTCAGAGTGAGCTAGCTGTGGAGAAAAACTCCCTCCATCGGACGGAGGAGGAGCAAAGTCAACACTAACTTTGCTCCTCCTCCGTTCAATGAGGGAGGATTGCTCCACAGCTAGCTTACTCCCTTTTTTTCACCCGGAAAACATCCATGCTTAAATGATATAAAGTGGTCGGGGATAACATGATCATGGGAAATGGGTTGCATGGTCACTTCAATCGAGCATTGATTGCGATTGAACGTCAATTCGGTCGACTGGTCTGGCAGATAGATAGAATGGTAGGAAGGCCGATGAAGAAAATTTCCATATGGAAATCCAATAAAGGGGATGCTATTATTGAAGGAAGGGTAGAGGTAAAAATGCAACTATCCTATGATCCTATGAAATGAGAATTTAAGTCTTCTTTCGAAATCCAACCAATGTTAAAAAATTAGAATTTAAGTATTGGATCATATCAATCCTATTATCAATAATAGCCCACATATCTATAATTAATACTAGTTTCATTGCATAGGTGTTGGGATATCCAAACCAAAGAATTGCATTTTTAATCAATATTATAAAATCAATACAACCCATTGCAAAGTCACATTGTAACAAAAAAAAATAGAACTTATTGCAATTGATAAAGTCCCTACCTGGAAAGGGTTATTGTAGTACTGAAACAAATTAATAAACATTAAAAAAAAGTTATTTTAATTTAAAATTTTATATTTTGATCATGAGTTAAAGTTTCATTGTGATTTAACTTTTGATAAATAATGTTGATGGAATGTGTGGTAGACTCATCTAGGATTCTTCCTTTGTTGTTGCCTAAATGTTAATTCTCAGGCATCTAAATATTTGACAGCAAAAAATTGGAGTAGCCCTTCAATTGCAAAGTTACAAAATAATATTCAGTTTCATTATTGAAGGGCCTCAAAAAAATATAAATTTTCTTGCCATGGAAAAAATCGTTTTCCCTTGTATTAAGGGTAAAATAGGTCATGAAAGGCATTGAATTATTCAAATTTGAAGCCAGGTAATTCCAAGTGTGAATTACGAGTCAACATATGTTGACAGAATAATGCTAGTTTGAATACACTTAAACCATTTGTGTGTGTGTGTGTGTGTGTGAAGAAAATTAAAAAATTAAGCGTTTATATAAATTTTGAAAAAAAATGATGCGGGACCCACATTGGCCATTGTCATAAAGGTATAAATATTAATCCCAATTCCTAAATTATAATCAATTGGTTGTATTAATTATAAATCTTTGAAAAATATGGTGATTTTATTCTAATTTATGATCATCCACAACACAATTTAACACAATTTAATTATGGATTGTTTGACCTCGAGTGGGATGACAGTTGTTTATTAATGGTTTTTCTGTGGACATTGATGACAATGGGAAGGTGGAGGAATATTCCTACCTTTCTCCTCTTCCATATTGGGTGTTATTATGTGAGGATACGACTCTAGATTCTTAATCGGTTTGGGATATTGATGGAACAACCTCGCATGCTTCTTCATGTTGGTTTATGACAGTGAAAGTTAATTCCTTCCCTAGTGAGCATGACTGCCTCTATATCAATATGGATTGTGATTTTTTAGGGAATCAACATTGTAACCAAGGACGTGATGGTGCAATTATGTTCTGGTTGACCTCCTGAGCAGGTTATGAATTTCGTTTGGATCCCCTTTCATTTACAGTTGATGAATGGGGTACTGGTTATTCTAGTTTGGCTCTAGAGAATTCACACAATGAGACTACAGGGTAGCTCTTATCATGGTCAAGGGGGACGAAATTCGTCTTGGGATACCTCCACTTTGTCTTTAGAATTTGGGATTTCTATGGCATAATTTTCTTCATCAGAAGGTTCAGAAAATGAAAACATGGTTTCCACCTCACCGACCAAGGATGGGAATTCTCAACAATGGAGTTGTCTTTTGGAATGGTTTGATAATTTTTTATGTTCTTTGGTGTTGGGGAGCTCATACCCACCCTCTCACCCCCATAGCGCCCACCTCTTCCATTGAAGAATACTCCTTCACTAGAATTCTTGAAGGTTCCATCTTTAATGGACTCTGAGGTAAATCATATGTTGGTTAATTCTCTTTGTGAAATGGCCTTCGACAACTGACGCAATCTAGAGGATCTATGTTTTAAGATGGAGCTTATGGATAATAAGCTTTCCACCATTCTAGATCTTATCAACAATTAGGGTAACTCGGCTTGGATGGATATTGTTGATCACACTACCATACTAGTTATGTGAAATGTAACCACTGGATGCAGTTCGGATGTCATCAATGCTGACAATAAGACTCAAGCTAGAATGTCGTCTCCTCCTCCCGGTTCTGGCTATGACGACACAACTTAGGTGGAAATCCTTTAGCTTTCATGTTATCTCTCAAATTTTTCCCATTTTTGTAAGAAATTTTTTGAATGTACTCTGTACGGGATTTGGGATCTTGTTGGGTCATCGGAGCACTATGTTTCATCTGTCTTTGACACTGACCATGGGCCTTTGCATTTTCCATGTACTCTTTCATTTTTAAGATAATAGAATGTTTCCTTAAATTTTTTTTTTGGAGTGTGTCATTGCATTCTCTTTCATACATTACCTAATTTATCTTACACGTAGATTAATGAGGAGAAGGAATAACTATCAAGTTAAAGTTAGATGTTATATGTATGCACAGTTTTGGATCATCTTTGCCCTATCGATTGTAAAATCCACGCCATTGTACGTATATTGTAATAATACATTTTGATGTTTAAATATTAATATCATTCTATGTAATGTCCTCTTCTACTTAGGCATTAAGGACCAACCCGCTAACCTATGTGATTCATGTGGGTTCGAGCGAGTACTAACAGTTAGGGAATCAACTCAAGATTGATTCCACCTACAGAAAATCTAGGGCATCAATATTGTATCACCATTGGGTCGAAGAGGGCCACTGGATCCAAAGGCCATTGACATGCATGACATCTAAGCATTATTTAATGATGCGTGGACCCGATTAAGTCTCCATGCACATGCATGCAAGTCGACTGCAAATTAGAATTTAAAGTGACCTAATTAGGTCAAAATTTAGGGTTTTCACAGTTGAATGTTATAAAAGAAAGATAAAGTGAATGTCGACTTTACTTTTTTATTATTATATGATTTTGGAGCTCTTGAGCAACAACACAACGTGTGGCCATAGTTGTTGGGGTTGAAGACAACGCCTTCAACTAATGGGGTTTCGGCATGGAGATATCTACCCTAGTCTCATCCAAGGTAAACCATCCAGGTTCACCATCCGCTCTTCAATTTATTGATTCCTTTACAGTTATCCAGTATCCATCAAAGATTGTTTGAAGGGGCACATGTGTAGCCGTAAGGGGGTTTTTAGCTGGAAAACCCCAAATCATTCACTGGGTCCTCATATCTCAATTTACCTTCAGAACCCAGGCACCATTCTCATCATCGGTATCATACTCGAGTACCTAGTGATTATTAGATCCAATCTTGCTCATCCGGAGCAATTATCAACAATTTTGGGATAAGGGGGAGTGAGCAGCTAAACCTCAAAATTAATTCACTAGCCTACCTAGAGACCTCAAAACTTTCACATGTGTCAGGCATCCTCTCCGACATAGAAATACTACCACTCCTGCAAATTCTCAGCTTCAACCGACACTTCCTTCACTGAAAACGTCACCCTTAGCTGATTTTGGGTTCATGCTGCTGGGGTATCACTGGAGGCAGAATGTACCAATTCATCTCCATATCGGCTCTTGATGCAAGCATATTCTCTCAGGAGCATTTCAGCTAGCTTATCAGTGGTAAGTGTTACATTCTATCTTGTAAACCCTAACCCTAATTTCAGCTATAAAATAGGGAATTTATTCATGGAAGTTTGCATGCCTGTCTATTCAATAACTTTGCATAGAAATAGAAACTATCAGTATTTGGGATATTATAGTGGTATCAGAGCTATCTTCTTGGCCAGTTGTGGGCTTAAGAAATGAGAAGTAGATGAATACAGAAGAAGACAATTTTGTAACCTATAGGAAAAGAAGGAGTAGGTACACATAGGAATTTGAGGATATCCGAATAGAAGATACCAACTCAGATATGGACCCAATAGGTATACACTCTGACAGGGGAAAAGGAACGGGAGAAGATGAGAACGAGATGGAGTTTCGTGACTTAGTATCTGCATTGCAAGATTTAGCCAAAGGGAAAAAATATGTACTTAATGCAATCAACAGATTATCGGTGAAACTAGAACTCGGTAACAGTAGTACACCTCCTTCACTGGTAGATAGAGGGTTTACAAGTAGTAGTGGGAAGGTTGCATACACCAATATAAAGAATACACCCCACATATATACCAGACCTTCCAACAGGCCTACTATGCCTCACGTCTTGGCAGATGCAGTAGGAGGTCCAGTCATGCAGGTAGAGCCTAGTGAACCCTTTGGGGCTTATTTGCAGGAATAAAGGACTTAGGAGATGAATTCCATTCAGCCATGAATTTCTCAGATTTTTGCAACATGAAAAGCAAGAACAAGCCAAGAGGGTTCAATAGAGCATTCAATCATAATTTTGAGTTGCAACGCACATTGGGGAGACTGACTATCCCCAACTTTAATGGGACATCCAATTGTTTAGCCAAGATTTGGGTACAGACGTTAAACACCTAATTCCAACTTAACCCCATGACAAAGACAGATGCAATCAAGTTGGCTACTTTACATTTAGATGGGGAAGCACATGAGTGGTGGTACCACGGACTGGTGACATTGGGTCACAACACTATTACTTCTTACAGTGACTTCACTCAAAGGCTCATGGAGCGCTTTGATAAGAAGGACCCAGAGATTCATTTCAGGGATCTTGCGCAGCTCAAGCAGACAGGCAGTGCCGAGACATTTATATCCGAATTCCAGAGAGTTTCAGTTATGGTATCTGACATATCAGAGAGTCAATTGATTATGTTATTTATGGAGGCACTATCCGAGCGACTTCGCGGATGGGTGAAGGCATAAAGGCCAATTACTTTGCAAGATGCTATCAGTAGGACTCTGGACCTACAATATTATGTACCAAAGAACAAGCAGCCACAAAAAACTACTAGTCTCCCAGAAAACAAGGAAAAACCTACCCATCTTCCAGAAAATAGGGAAAGGATAATCCCACAGAGGGAATGGTTGAATGAGGAAACACGACAAGACTTGAGAAGGAAGAACTTATGTTTTTATTGCAAAGAACCTTGGGTACCAGGCCACAGATGTATGGGTAAATGGAAAGTACACCTCATTGAGATACTTCCAGATAGCAACGAGCTGGAAGACGAGTTGGAGCAGAAACTGGATGGAGAACTACACAATACAGAATTGGAACAATTGCCACAAAGAGCCATTATTGCTACCCTCACAGGAGTCTCCACCTTCCATACTATCAGGACCAGGGGAAGTATCCAAGGACAACATGCCATTGCTTTGATTGATGGTGGGGCCACCCACAACTTTATAGATGCCTCTTGGGTAGAGAGGAAAAGATTTCCCATTGAGGGCTCTGAGGGCTTTACCGTTGTCATGGCTGGAAATCATAGGATGAAATGCACACAAAGGATACCTCAGTTATAGGTACATATTGGGAATTATACATTGGTGGATGACTTTTATGTGGTAGATGTGCTAGACACGAGCATTTTTTTGGGAGTACAATGGATGTACTCAATTGGGAAATACTCAACCAACTACTAAACATTAGAGATGGAGTTCCTGGCACCAAATGGGAAGAGGGTAGTCCTAAAAGGAATGCCCAGTGAAGCTTCAGGGTCAACCACAACAAAAAGGATGACCACCATATTCAGGCATGAAGACAAGACTCGCACAAGGAAATGGCCAACCTCAACACATAAGAAGTCAAGGAAGGAACAGTGTTGTGCAAAGGGCTTTCTGGGTATACCTCTAGACAAAGGTAGGATGAGCCCTAAGGTATTTGGACAAATAGACAAAACTAGCATCTTCGATCCTCACAGGTATCCCAGAAGATACAAGGAGGGAATACAAAGTAGGGGTGAAAATAAACACCAATTCGAAGGAAAAGAAGGGCCACCCAGCAATGGAATAAACTGGTTGATAAAAATGGACAAGAAGAGGCAGGGACAAATGATTTGGTTTATTGGTCGGAGATTGCTTGAGGACAAGCAATTTCGAGCGAGGAGGATTGTATTGTCCTCTTCTGCTTAGGCATTAAGGACCAACCCGCTAACCTATGTGATTCCTGTGGGTTCGAGCAGGTACTAAGAGTTAGGGAATCAACTAAAGATTGATGCCATCTACAAAAAATCAAGGGCATCAATATTATATCACCATTGGGTCGAAGAGAGCCACCAAAGCCAAAGGCCACCGACATGCATCACATCTAAGCATTATTTAATGATGCATGGACCCGATTAAGTCTCCATGTGCATGCATGCAAGTCAACTGCAAATTAGAAGTCAAAGTGACCTAATTAGGTCGAAACTTAGGGTTTTCATAGTTGAAAGCTATAAAAGAAAGATATAGTGAATGGAGACTTTACTTTTTTATTATTATATGATTTTGGAGCTCTTGAGTAGCAGCACAACGTGAGGCCACAATAGTTGGGGTTGAAGACGACATCTTCAACTAACGAGGTTTAAACAGTGAGATATCTGCCCTAGTCTCATCCAGGGTAAACCATCCAAGCTCACCATCAGCTCTTCAATTTATTCATTCCTTTATAGTTATCTAGTATCCATCAGAGATTGTTTGCAGGGGCATGTGTGCAGCCGTAAGGGGGTTTTTAGCTCGAAAAACCCAAATCATTCGCTGGGTCCTTAGATCTCATTTTACCTTCAGAACCTAGCACCATTCTCATCATCGGTATCATTCTCCAGTACCCGATGATTATCAGATCCAGTCTTGCTCATCCAAAGCAGTTATCAACAATTTTGGGATCAGGGGGAGTGATCAACTAAACCTCCAAATCAATTTCCTAGCTTGCCTAGAGACCTCAGAACTTCCGCATGTGTCAGGCATCCTCTCCAACATGGAAATACTATCACTCCTGCAAATTCTCAACTTCAATGAACACCTCCTTCACTAAAAACGTCACCCTTAGCCGATTTTGGGTTCGTGCTGCAGGGGTATCACCGGAGGCAGAAGGTACCAATTCATCTCCAGATCGACTCTTGATGTGCATGCATATTCTCTCAGGAGCATTTCAACCAGCTTATCATTGGTAAGTGTTACATTCTATCCTGCAAACCCTAACCCTAATTTCAACTATAAAATAGGAAATTTTTGCATGGCAGTTTGCATGCCTATCTATTCAGTAACTTTGCATAGAAATTGAAAATATCAGTATTTGGGATATTACATTCTAGTTGAAGATTAAGCATGTGAGGGTTTAAACCCCCATCATGGCATAGTATATTTGTTACTTGGTTATCTTTTAAACAAGAGATTATGGCTTGGTTGTTTACATTAAATATGAACAAATGTGCTTAGGGTAAATCCATACATAGCATTACTTGCACCTGTAGCTTGTCTTATTTGGGTTGTATTTAAGCTATAGATAATGCATGCACAGTGAGAAGGAAAAGCCCTCCAAGACATATGCCTCTCTATGCATATTGAATCAGAATATTAAGATTTAAATGTGGTTTGTTTATAATGCACAATATATATACTTGTTTATACTTCTATTTAGAATTTGGATGTACGACCATGTAAATCCACCATGGGTCTATATAGTACATATGCAATGGATTTATCTTGTGGATAAAAAATTGGGGAAAGCCATGTGGCTCAAACCTATGTTGAAGTATTTTTAGTTATATGTAAAACTTTGATAGATCCTACCTTCCCTAGTCTACAAACACTATGGAATATATCTTGCAAACATATACATCTTTATAAGGCTTAAACCAATATTGCTAAAAGTGAAGTGTTTTCAACAATAGTGTTTTTTTAATATCAAGCCATTATATAATACAAAGTAAGAAAATGGATTGACTAAACTCTGATCTTTTTAACTAGCAAAAACAACTATAATGTTTTTTTAATATCAAGCCATTATATAATACAAAGTAAGAAAATGGATAGACTAAACTCTAATCTTTTTAACTAGCATATACAAGTAGGAGTTGGTATGTTTTTTTTAATCTATTCACAAAGTGTAAACTTATTTTTTTTATGACTGGGTATGTTTTTTTTATATATTCATACAACTTAAGTTAATATGTTTTTTTAATCTATTTAACCAAGAAGTGTAAACTTATATTATTTTATATAGATTTGAGAAAACTACTCTATTTATTGAGTGACAAATTTTATAAATTGAGATTGGAAAATCTTAATATTTGACAATTTCAATCTATTTGTATATGATTTCTTAAAATATTATAGTATATTTAATTCTCTTTACTGTTACATATGTTCATATTTTAAAATTTGGAGCTTACTAGTAGTAATTGTGTTTTTTTTTAAATTGTAGAAGGATAAAACACGTATACAATTTAGAGCGCCAAAGCATTTAACATCGCATAGGGTAGTGTTGGATCCGAATTGCAGGGAATTTGTAGTTATGAGTTATTCCCCATTCCTAAATTCTAGCTACAGGAAATCGCAGGGAATTTGTATCTGTCTGACATATTCCAGTTTGCCATACACTCTGCGCCTTCCGGTGCAGAGTAGAACGGAGAATTCAAAGGATAGTAGTGTTCGTTGATAGTTTCAAGAATGCAGAGTTTTCCATGCTGATAGCATAAATTCGAACAACAATATGTCCAAGATCGCCCTGGACCTTCCAGATATTCTTGAAACTCAGCTGTTTTGCAATGGTCTTAATTTGTGTTAATGACCGAACTTTATTAACTATCTGTAGTTGTTAAGTTCTCGATGATGCAAGAAGCATAAAGGCAAGACATTAAGTCTCTAAAGTGAGACAAAGTAGAAAACAGGTGTAACCCTAAAGAAATTCAACATCTTTCCTTGTTGCTCCAGATAGGCGTCGTTGTTCCTTCCACTCATAGCAGTGTTGTTAAGGTCTATATAAGAAGATTCAAGGTATGCTCATGTTCAATATAACTGGTCACTACCTAAGCAAGCAGCCGATTAATAGTTAAGTTTTGGTATGCAACAATTTTTTTTTTTGACCATGGGAACAGCAACCTCCCAAGGGTATATCCAACAGTCTGCAAGCCAGATATACCAGAAACTTGTGACTTGGCAAGGGCCGAGACGTCCTGGTGGGGTCGCCTACCCTTGCCACAGCAGGTCATATGAGCAACCCTACCCCGCCGGTTTTGAACCTGTGATTTTTGGTATGCAACAATTTAAGGTAAAGAGAATGAGATGGGAGGAGTAGGTCGTACCTTAAGTAAAGGGAACATAGGCATCTCAAGGAGTGTAGCGGTAATGCGAGTAGGGTAAAGGTGCGCAAGCAATGTTAAAAGTGCCAACATGTTAGTTAAAAGTACCCGCCCAAGGTTGACACCTTCCTTCTATCCATCCAAGATAAGGGGTGTGGTTTTAGTTAATTCATAAAATAATAGGGCAATGCAAGGAAGATGATAGATGTCCATCCATCAGAAAGTCTTCAAGTAGAGAAAGTAAATAGTCGAGTTTAAAGTTCCAACCCAAGCTCTTCCCTTCCAATAATCTAAGTAGTCTGGCTTACAAAAGGGAGGACATTTAAACCAATCCATCCAATTCTAGATAGATAGTTCGCTGACCAAAATAAAGTCGTCTTGTAATAACCATTTCCTCTCGAAATGGTATAGTATTACCTTAAGTAAGTCTAGGTCTGAAAAATGAAAAAAATGAATAGTAGGTTATAAGCGGCCATCAGCGAAGACTCCCTATCGAGTGCACCGATTCTCTTGGCATCGACTAGTGGCCAAGAATCCTGGCATTGACTGATAGACACCTGTATTGTGTATTGTATTTACTGTTTTATGTTGTTTTGATGTAGTGAAAAAAATGGAGTTCACTAGTGAACCGACGATATGCACTGATCGGACGACCGGCCGCACGTGACCGGTCACGTTCAGCGCGGCCGGTCGTCCGATCAATGCATATCGTCTAGCAAATAGGTCCCAGCGAAAAAAATTGATTCAAATAAACCAACAACCCAGTCGGTTATAGATTTGGATGTATGAGGTTTGCTCGAAGGCGACTTAGTTTTAAAGAATTTTGGCAGCTAGCAAAACATTTTTTAAATTTTGAAGCCACTACAAAGTTGGACTTGTGATTTTTTAAAATTATGTTTTGTGGTTAAAATAAGACTTAAAATCTGTTTCCAATCTGTGACCAAAAGCCATGTAAGTAAAATCGGCATGAACTAAATGATGAATAACATATAAGAATGTCCGTTCCCTTCCCGTTAACCTATACATCACCATATACATCACTATACGAATGTGCTCCAGAGTTTCACGACACATATGACATGCCTCCTTTGACTCATAGACCATCTGGTCAGCACCGTTGACATACACATACCACCATTAATGAGCTCTTTAGACACATATTTAGCTTAAAAATTCAATTATAATGCCAAGAATCTCACAACATACCATCTATCAATCACATACTCGTCTGAACCAGATGCATCCGCGCCATTTTAGGAAGGATTTCACACATTTCTCCATATAATTAAAATCGACATGTAATATATCAAGATGATTTTTTACCCTTATTATTTTTTAATATAAAAATTACCTATATCGCCATGTAAGTAATGATAGAAAAATTACCTATATCCACATGTACTAGATGAAGATGATTTTTTTCCATCATTATTTTTTGATAGAAAAATTATGCTAATTATACTTAATAAATATACAACCTAAATAAATTTATCTCTTCAAAAAATTACCAACAACCCCTCCATCATTCTTAAATTTAAACATTTTCTTTCTTTGGTGCAGATTTTGATTGTTTGAGTGGTTAAATTCTCAATTCATCAAATTAGAGAAACAGACTCGCATAAAATATATCATTTTATTATCATTGAGTTATTTGACATCACTCTTATTTCATTCTCAATTGTGTTCTAGGTAGTTATGCTAGATAACTTCCTTTCTAACTAATTATTAAAGCCATCATTACATTATAACATAGGGCTCCTATCATGGAGTGTTACTTATTCTAACACCTTCAACACATTTTTGTTATTTCGGAATGCTAGGCTCTGAAAATATCAGCTTTAAAAAATCTCGTTCTATCTCTGGACATTCACATGTGTTGCACATTTATCCTTTTCTGGAACGTATTCTTCGGTATAGCGATCTTGCCTCTTCCCTAAGCTACATTCTCCGAGAACTGCCATCTTCTTGTTTTCTTTCCCATTGTTTCTGTAGGTTGCATTCCTATGTAATTCTTATGCATTTGTAAATAAGAGGGTTGTGTATTCGTGATTATTAGGGTTTTTTTCTTCATGTGTTCATGTGGTAGTCAATAGATGTGTTCTTCTTGTTTCTAAATGGTGTCTTCGCATCTAGTGTTATGACTGGCTCAGATTTCTCTGTAATGTTTAATGATATTCCAAGGGTTCTTCGTGTACAATGACATTTTCATATATATATATATATATATATATATATATATATATATATATATATATATATCACTTCGTAGAAGTAATTTCAAACTTATGAAGCTATTGCTCAATATGTTTTCATATTCTCTATTCATGATAATGCAACAAATTTTCACACGCACTCTCAAGACTTTTGGTCTTTTGATAATTGATTCACATGTTATAGACACCTTTATGCCTCTGATACCATGTTGGATTTTTTAGTACACAAGAACCACTTGAGACAGATAAAAAAGGACTCCCATGATCAATATCAAAAATGTCATTTTATTATCATTGGGTTATGCAACTAATAGAATGTGGTTGATTCCTTTTATTTCATCCTCTAAGGTAATTGTGTTACCTAACTTCTTTTCTAACTAATTTTTTGATGTCTTCATTGCACTATAATATAGTAAGCCTATTATATAGTGTTACTTATTTTAACATATTTTATTTTATTTTATGCTTGGGACTTTTCAAGCCATGGAAAGAATCTTGTGTTTAATTAAGATCGATTATGTTGGAGATGACCACCTCCTAAGTTTTACGATATAAAAATTAAAAATAATGTTGTCATTCAATTATTGTTATCGTCAAAGATTGCTATAAGAAAATTTGAAAGATAAAACAAAGCACGAGGATGTTTCAAGAGTAAAAGAAAGGATGCCTATCATAACACATAGAAGCCAAGTTCGAATTTGAAGCCACATAGAAAAAATTTGAAAAGAAGAACTCCAACACTTAAAAAGCTCTAGGAAGTATACTCTATACATATTAAATGTCATTGACTTTCTTCTTAAATATATTTGAATGCAATACGTTTATTTCTTAAAGACTGCTTAATGTTGGCCATTAAATGTGTATGCGGGTTCTTAAATTTAAATTTTAAACATGTTCACTCGGATTCTTGGGTGCGGATTTTTATTGATTGACTAGCCAAATTCCTAACTCATTGGGCCTTTGTGCTTGCGGAGTACAATGCCAACATAGTTTGCCCTCACTCAAAGATGCCAAGAGCTCATGGCCCTAGTCACAGATTGCAGAGCACACAGATCTCATAATGAGGATAATTCTGCAGGAAACTATAATTTTCAAAGGTAAACATTAGTGCATTTTGAAAGGTAAACATTAGTGAAAGCAAATCGAATCAATTTGAGCTAACCAATTTGGTTGAGCTGAATTATTGATGAATTTTTGAAACGTTTCGGCCAGATTTGGTAACTATGGTCATAACACACAGAAATCAAAATAATTAGATATTTGAAGATTGTAACATAGCTAGATGTTGCCCCTTTTTCTCATTGTTAGATCTTCATTGTCAGCTTTTTTCTTCTATAGGTAACGGGATTGAAATTTGCAACTCGTAATTTTGATAATATATCCGTTGGCGTGTATAATTTTTAAGACTGTTTAAATGTGCATAACGACTCTGGTTTTTGCTTTCTTAATTTCATAAAGTTAAGCTCTGAATATGGCTTTACAATTTTGTATACTAGGGCATTGAAAAGCTTATTGGTTCAAGCTAGAGTTAAGCTCTGGATATGGATTTGCAATTTTGTATATTAGGGCATTCAATTAGAGTGGGATTACTGAGTTCACTTGAAACTGGGTGATTTTGGAACTATCATATTTTTTTTGTATGTGAATATTTATTATAAATATTAACTTTTCTTTTTACAAGGTAAAAGCAAATTTAGGATATTGATATGAAGTTTTCTCTTAGAAGTTTGCTCTTGCACATTTGCTTTATGGATTCTCTTTAAATGCCTAGTTCTTTTCAATCACCTAGATTTTGTATTACATGGCTCTCTGAAATAAGCTGTTAGAATAAGAGATCGATCAACAAACATGTATTGCGTTTTAATCATGTTATTATTTTGGATTATTATATTATTGAGCTTTATTTAGTAGGCTGATTGGTTATGTTTGGAAATTCAGCAATCTTGTTGTTTGACTCATTTGATTGATTGTGTCATCATTATTTTTAATGAAAGTGCATTCACTAATGTTAATTGGGATTTTAAATAGATTCATGTAAGTTCCTAAACTGGTTATGCTTGAAATTTAGCAATCGATGCATTTGATTGATTGTGTCATCATTATTCTTAATGAAACTACATTAATTGGGATTTTAAGAAGATTCGTCTAATTAGTTACATTAATTGCTATTTTAAAGAGATTCATCCAAGTTTATGTCATTGTTTAATAAGATCATAATTAAAAAATTAAATATTATTATAAATATCTTATCAACAACATTAAAAATTTAAAACATTAACATAATACAAAGTTAATTTGATTTCAATTCAATCTAATATATCATAGTATAAATATCCTAGAAAAGAATCTGGGCAGCAGGGGGGGCAGAGTTTTCTTCACTCCGGAAGGATCAATGGAGTTCAAGTTCGCTTGGGGACTGGGCATCGATACCAACAATATGGATCAAGCATTAGCCCTTTGGCAAGGATTGAGAATAGCCAAGGACTTGGGAATCACTGAGCTAATCGTCATTGGGGACTCCAGAGTTGTCATCCGTGCGCTGGCTGAAAATCTTTTGCCAACTCAACTGGGTCTGAGGCATCTTCTCTGCAAGATAATGGTTCAAGCCTCTCTCTTTACTAAGATTGATTTCTATCATGTGTTACAGGAAAACAATCCCCACGCTGACCTTGAGGCTAATAAAGGGGCATCCCTCAGCCCCGAGGAGCTAATCCTAAACACCAATGGATCTTACTGCCCTCCCCCATAGGACCGGGGGCTTAACATGGGCCACCCCCCTCGTCCCTCTGTGGGCCCTCCCCCCTCATCCCTCTGCATGCTGGCGGGCCACTGTGACGATTGAAACGTGGTGTTTACGTGGCCATGCGCGGGGTGGTATTATCATCCCTCATGCCGGTCCCTTTACTCGTTGCGACATTAAGCACTCCTGCTCAATCGCTCAGAGCTCCATCCCGTGATTAATGGATACAGGATAGGTGACTGTAGGTTCGTTGATGGGAGGACACGTTGGTTTATTGGAGATTATGAACTTCGAGCTCTCGCATGAGGTGATTCCTGATGCAGTCTTGTCGAAGGAGGATGCAAGGTTTGTTTTCATGGGTGAATTCATCCGCGCACACGACACCCTAGTGATTTCTGGTATGAAGTTCATGTCGAAGCATTCGAGCATTTGCTGGATTCATGGTACGCTAGGATATGAAGTGACGCCAGTCACTACATCGTCGAAGGTTATAAGGAACCGAATCGCAAAGGGCCGAGGCATTCTCATTGTGCTGATTTATATGGAGCTCTGTCGTCAAATTGCTCGGAGATTGCTGGTTCACAGAATCGAAGCGGATTCCTCCTTCGCGAGCGCACCGGTCCCATCCTCGGTGGATAAAAAAATTCAAGGAAGTAAAGCAGGAACTCATTTCACTGTAACCCCAGGTGAATGCGATGGATTATGAAGGCGAACGGCGTCTAGACCATGTCAGTAAGGATTTGGTCTTTCTCAGGAAAAAAATTAAAAGGAAGGTCAAGCGCACATAGCACTCTTTCTCCAGACAACTTGTCGAGCTCGAACTCAAGGTGGACAAGCTCGCCCTCAAATTCCTCAAGCATGAAGAAAATGGTATGTCATCCAGTTCGGAAGGTTGCTTTTCGACTTATTGTTTGGGTTCGCCATCTTGCTCATCTCTGGCTCCCCGAAGCCATGCATGTTTCTATTTTTGTTTATGTTTATAAGTTTATTAGGCATTTAGCTATCTTCGACCTTCAGTTCAAAACTATGATTAGGCTTCAGACTGTTGGATTGCCACTATCATAAGGGCGTTTTTGGGAGGTGTTCGTCTTTGCCACTCCCTCAAGGGCACTTAGTTGGTTTTTTGTTTCTGCCGCTTCCTCAAGGGCATCAAATTAGGCTTTTAGCTTCAGCTTCAGTGAAATCTTTTTTGTAAACTGGTTCTGTTTCTGTAGGTGGTTACACCATCTCCCTAAATATAATATATCCGCTTTTGTCTAAAAAAATAAAAAAAAAATCCCAGAAAAGAAGATGTGATGGGGCTATTCTTTATGGTTGGTTGTATACATAAATGTTTTATGAAGATATTTTCACCAGTTTTCCCAAACAAAGCTCTGACAAGGATGGAATAATGAATTTAATCTAATTATATATATATCTATTGTTGTAATATATTTAATCATATTGCTGTTATAAATTAACATCCAATGCAAATAGCAATGTCGGGACATTGCCACCTCGTGGCTTTTGTTATGTCCCCGCCTGAGGGGATATACATGAATCGCTCAAGGCGATTATTTGAAGTAATTTGTTGCATCTTTAACAAAATTATATAATTTTTGCTATAATTTGTATTAATTTTTTTGGGGGAATTATTTAAATATGGACTTATCTTGTTTTTTATTGGTTTATATAGGTGACGTAGGGGTGGGACTTTGTGCCCCAAGACCCGGCGACGGGCTAACGTCAGCAGCATTAACTTAGGTTTTTCCTTGATCATACATACGTGTCTATTGCATGCACTTTTGACTCCTTGTAAACAGTGGAAAGGCACGGATGACAATTAATATTCCAAATTTTCACGATGAACAGTGCAAAGGCACGGATGACAATTAATATTCCAAATTTTCACGATGAACAGTGCAGAGACACAGATGACAATTAATATTCCAGGTTTTGATCACAAGTTGCTTTTTCAACTCACAGTATCGAGTAAACTGAGTATTAAATGCAAGGTTCTAAAAATCAATTGTATAAACCATAAACCATAAGGTAACACAACCCAAATTACAAATACATTTAAGCAATTATCAAATGAAAAAGCTCAAATTACTAAATTGGTTAAACCGTAAGTGATGGGCACAAAAAGCTTGAAACCTTCATTAAATTTTTATGGACATGCACAAGAAAAAAATTGAATTTCAAGGCATGGCGGTAAGACTTTTCGGAAAAAATAGATGATGATTTGACGTTGCAAACAACCCATCTGATCATAGTTTAATTTATTTGTGGTGTAATCATTTTATTAGGTACAGATGAACAACACTTGTTTTATTTGCGATTTGCAAACACCTACACTTGTTTTAACCGCTATTAGCAAATACCTACACCTGTTGGGCAAGTGCTTATATCAATTTTATGAATACACCTATCACATCAAGGAACCATCCAGATTTCCCATCACTAGCAGTCTATATTCATTCATTCTTTAGGACATTCAATGAATACCTAGAGATCACCATATCACATAAACATGTGGAAGATCCATCAATGGATTGATGGCCAGAAGCGCCGGACAATCACATTATTAAAACGATCCAGAACGTTTGCAATATTGAATGTACAGAACTCATTAGATAGGAAGTGAGCCCAGAAATCACTATAAATAGGCGTTGCCTACACCATTGGCGCTATGAGAAAGTTCCTGTATTAGGTTTGAAGAATTTGCCAACCTAGAAAAGAAGCGTTTGGTGGTATTGGTGGCCGGTAAGAGTGGAAAAGCGAGTGCAAATGAAGCAGAAGGTTGTGTATCAAGGTATTTGTGAATTGTGAGCTGTAACTAAACTCATCTGTATTTTAAAAAAATTTGGTTTTTTTGTTGTTTCATATTTTTTCTGAATAGTTTTTTCTTTGCAGAGGGCGCTTTAAAGGATGTGCAGGTTCCTCTGATAATTACGGATAAAGAAGTCCAGCCTTTAAGCAATGAAGTAGAGGTGACTGAGTGTAAAGAAAGAGTGAAAGATATATGGTGGGTTCCCCATCCAAGATCTGGCATTTTCCATCTGGAAGGGCAGCAAAATATAATTGACAGCGTGCCTCCTGTACCACCCTCCGAGGATGACAATGAGTAAACAATCTGGTTTAGATCCTAAGCAGACTTTTGAGTGGAAAAATTAATATGGGCCAGTTCCCAAAAATTAAATCTGTCAACCATGATTCTAAATCATAGGTTGGCAATGATAACAATACCTGATAATAATTAAGGATAACAATACCTGATAATAATTAAGGATACCAAGTTTAAAGTTTGCAGGTTTCCATGACAGAGCCTATTTGTCGCCCGATCTTCCATATACAAAGATGAAAATAGATCTCAGATCTTGTATTGATTAAGTGATACTATTATCAATCAGCCCGATCCTCCATATCAATGAATTCACTTGCACCAAATGATGTTTCATGGACGATTAATGATGTGAAAATTTGACCGAGTTCGCCGTATTACAGAAAAATCGTTGAACAGAACCGTGGGATTGCGTCCAGCTCTCTGTTCTGCACCAGCACTAGCTGTAACAGCAGTAGTGGGTTAGTAGCATTAATCATGAATGAATTGATTACTCTCCGCTCTGCACCAGCACTAGCTGTAAGAGCAATAGTGAAATAGTGGGTTCGCAGCACTATGATCCAAATCGTTCCTCTCGGATTGCTTTTTTCCACTTGACATAGAGCGCATTGGGATGGGACTGTTTGAGTTCTTTGAGTTTACTCTCCCAGAGATATGCTATAGAATAATTTATTGGCTCCTTACAATACCGTCCAAATACTGGACCTTTTGATGAAAGAAATTCTTCTGATTGTGAGAATTGGGGCTTCATTGTTTTTAATATTACATATAAAGACCTGCTCCAGAGAGATTTTGAGGGGTTCAAGAGTCTTCATAATAACTTTGCTGCCATAGAGTTCTTTGCTAAGTCAAGCGTCTGATGCCAGAGCTTTCTCCTTCTTTGAGTTAAGCAATGTCCTTCCATCTATGAGGTGATGTTTCCTTGCTCATTGACTCCGGCCCAAAGGACGATCTGAACTAGTGGCTGCATGCTAGCAATTAATACTGACTATGCATTCAATCGGAGGATTTCTGTAACTGAAAGAGCTGCATATATACAATTTTCTCTGAAAAAAAATCAAAGATATACTGAAGAAAACTTATGTGCAATTTTATTTTACGGGTCAAGAAATGATTACAAAAATCAAACTAGCATTTTTGTTTGGATGGGATGGTAAAGGGTTACAGAAAAGGAACAATATTGCCGAATGAAAGCATCATGTCTTAATAGAAATTTGAAGTTTAATTTTTTTTTTCAGAAAAATTGAAACCGGCAACGATGAGCCTTGACTGCGTTCCATAGCAGTGAGTTCTTTATAAAATACGTGACCGCGTTCCATAGCAGTAAGTTCTTTCTTAAGCCGTTTCTGTGAGCTGCACTACTATATACTGCCTTAAGCCATTAGTACCAGCACCTGTCATAGCGTGTGGAAACAACACAGTATTTCAGAGGTGTGGAAGACCGCTTTGAATTTTTACGCATAAAATCTATATATCCAACACTAACCATATAGATACAACATAACATAGAAATTTAATTTTTTCCAACCTCCAGATTGTTGCTAACCGGTGACGCAATAAAAGATCTTAATAATATAATATAACTTTTTCTGTTAAAAAAGTGACAATTTATAAATTTGTAATAAAAATTCATATACAAAACATACAACATTTTACATCACAACCAAACATGTATTGAGACAGCGTTTTACATCAATTAAATGCGAATCAGACTTAAAAGCAGTTAATAAAAGCGCATAATCCTTTCAACTAGAAGAAATTATCAGAAATATTTTAACAAGTGCGTCCAGTTTTTGTGAGGTATATGAATTTGTCATTATATTTTAAAAAAAATGGACTGTAGGTTATCATTGTCTTCAGCTAGGTTATCATTGTCTTCAGCTCTAAGGGGTGAATCCACGGACCTGGGTAACACTTTTTGGCAAGCGCATTTCGTCAAAAACAGAAAAACGCACCTCGGTCGAGGGCTTGTTAAGCCCTCGACAGAGGTCTTAATATCTCGACCGAGGTTTTATCAAGCCCTCGACCGAGGTATTGTGGGCTTTACAAACCCTCAGTCGAGGTATTTAAGATACCTCGGTCGAGGGCTTAAAAAAGCAGACTTAGCCCTCATTCAAACAAATGGAAAATTTACTGTGCCTTGCAGAGGTGTAAACCCTGCCATTCTTAGCACATAACTGAGCGGAGTTGATACCGATAGATTCACCAACGAATCTTCTATCCATTGACATATCATACACGCATTTTGGCATTCATATGATATTTATT
>LPNX010328754.1:102229-118980 GCA_001517045.1 Pseudotsuga menziesii
TTATGCTCATATATTTATTTTTTTTAAATTATTAATGCAAGATTGAATTAATCTACGTGGACACGAGCCACTTATTAGCTTCTTCAAATTTTTAAGGTCACACAGTTCATTAAATGCAAAAATTCACACATTAAATGACATCGGAATATTTTAAAAAAAATATCACTATGAAGCCAACATAATATTCTACAATTGGTTTTCTTACTGCAAGTCAAAATTCACATGGCATATATGCGTTTTGAGGGCTTCTATCTAGCACATGAGTAAAAAATCAGGTTTTCATCGCCAAATTTGGCCAAAAAGTGTTACCCATCTTCATGGAATCACCCCTAGGTAAGGTCAAAACCCATGATTATATGTACATAACAACAATGGTTTTATCTTATTTAGAATAAAATATATTTTTAAGAATTGAAATAAAATTAAATTAAAAGTTCAGGCTAAATTATTATGCATAACTTTCTTGGTCAATGTATTCAATATTTACAATGTATTCAATATTTATAATGATGTTATTCATTTTGATATTTTCTATACCATTAATGATAGGTGTCCAGTGGAATTGACTGGAACATATCTCTATTGGGTAGACTAAGATCAATAGCAGTGTCACTAATGCCAGCACATAAAACCACCACATTACCGTTCACATGCTTGGTGATAACATTAAGGTTTCCTTGGAAACCCATTAGCAAGTAGGAAAACTCCGATTCAGTAAAATCCACAATTGGTACTTTTTCCATGACAACTTTCCAAACATCTTCTTCATGATCATACATTTTAATCTCGCACCCAGTTGAGGAGCTAGAAGGATCCAAAGCATACAAATTTCCATTCACTATAGCACTCAATTTTGTCCCAGCCTTCCTTGCGGGCCATCCCTCTCCCATTCCAACCGGCATTTGAGTCCAAGAGTTGGTAGCAGAATCAAAGATTTCACCCCCAAATTCTACAAAGAAAGGCCATGAATATAAGCTCTGAGGCACACAAAGCCTTCCCCTAACAGAAGCCAATCCTGTTGCAATTGGTTTCAACACATCTGCCAATAATGCGATCGGTAAGACACGGACTTATGCAAATGGCATGCTAGGAATCTGCGCCCAGAAATCAGCAACTGGATCATATACTTCGGCTGACTGAAGAGGGGCCAATACTCCTTGTGCCCTGTTCACTCCTCCAACAGCATAAAGCTTATTATTGTTTAAAACACGTGCAAGTGGGAAACTTGATTTTCCAAAATTTTGATAGGCGTTTATATATTGTTAAGAGATACTATGTCTGGGCATCTCTTAAAAGTTTGGCATAAACGGTTTCATAAATATTTATACTGGCATAGGTTCATGTTATATCTTAAATATAATTTGAGAAAGACGAGGTTTGAATTTCTCAATTCTGTGTAAAGAAACCAGCAATTGGGTTTGAATTTCCCAATTCTGTGCAAAGAAACCAGCATTTCCAATTCTGTACAAAGAAACCAACATTCTATATTGGCATTGACAATAGGGTCCAGTGGTATTGATTCCAATGGTAACATTAACAATTTGCGTTTAAACTATGAATGTCTCAGCGTGAAGCTATTTGCATATAGATTTTTAAATTTTAATATACATTTACTGCTCACTAATTTTTTTTAGTGCCAGATTATAGAATTTTAATACAAATAAAAGTACTAGATATAGATTTTAATACAAATTAGATGCTCACTATTTTTCTTAGTGCCAGATTATGGAATTTTGATTCAAATAAACCACCCGATCCTCCATATCATATACTAAAACAAAGATAGTATCATATCTTTATTGAGTCTTTTACCTAACCGGTTGCTAGGACAGGTATCATCTAGGGGACACAAGTATTGGTTAGTTAGGTGGGGGTTCCTTTTCACACCAGGCCTCCATTGGTATACAATATGATGAAGAAATAGTTGATTAAGGACTATCAAAAGGAGGATTGAAAGCTTTGATTGACACCTTAACTTTGATGCTGGGATGCGGGTACACTAATTTGTTGCAATGGATGCAGGCATGACAACAGTCATACTAAGAGCGTGGCAACCTGCATGTTGAAAGCGTGGCAAGTTGCATGGTTGTTCGTTTTATTTTTATTTTTTTTCATTACTCGGCCAGGATCTCAGAGAACACAAGGGCTCTAAGAAATAAATCTTGGATATTGATGGCCAGGGTGGTTTTCATACATTATCATCTCCATTTGTTGCCACTGTAATATTGATGTTCTTGTTTCCATCCATTTATTTTCCTTGAGTATATTGTGTAGTGTCAACTTTTAGGTGCTCCACACCATAATTCTTGCCGATGTGGCAATGAACTCCTTATTGTTGGTTGCAAGTGTGCTTCTTGTGCAAAATGAGTTAAACTTTAATAATGATGGAACCATATCTTTTAGATGTTTTTTTGGTCTCTCGTGATTCGAATTTGAGGCTTTAAGGTTACTATGATGCATAGCTTATAAAATATGTTTAGGGTTAGGGTTATTTTAATTTTTAAACTAAAATGTCAAGAGCTGGCTATATTGCATGGGTATTTGAAAAATTCTTTTGCATTCATTCATGCATGCTCCCGCGAGGCTCTCAGAGAACACAAAGGATGGTTGCAAGTGTGCTTCTTGTGCAGAACGAGTTAAACCAATGGATTACACTAACTCTAGTTGTATTCTTATTTTATTAAAGAAATTAATTTAGGTTATCAGTGGTGTTGCTCTGATGGTGTTAGTTAAGAGAAATTATTCCGTTCTTAACTCTTTGGTGTAAACCTGACTGCTTTTTGTTTATGTAGATCATTATATTTTGTAGTACATTTAGTTAAGAGTAATTATTCCAGTCTTAACTCTTTGGTGTAAGCCTCACTGCTTTTTGGTTATGTAGATCATCATATTTTGTAGCACATATCAGCTGGAAATAATATTGTCAGATGATGTCAACCATAAACTTGTTAGAGTGGATTTATGTGCCTCCCTGGTAAGCCCCAACTTATATGCCTTGTTTCTAAGGCCCAAACATATATGCCTTGTTTCTAAGGCCAATAGATAGATTCATTATTTCTAATTCATGGCGCTAACTTGCGCAACTAGAAACTCTTCCAACATGTTCTGATATTCCCTGACTAAGTGGTGCATAAAACGAATAGCAGACGCTACTTCTTAGTTTTATAATTGGATTCTTTACCTTTGAAATGGCAACTTTTCTAGCATAAATGGAGTGGATTTCTTCATTGGACATAAACAATAAACAATGAATATGAGAAGCTTGTTATAGGAATGAATACGCCCAGGTTAGTACTTTCTTCTCTGGCCTTCAATTTGCCTCGTGTGAGTAAATGGTCTGTAAATTATATTGATGTGGAGACTTTGTTCTTTTTTTGTTTGGGAATTTTTATTAGTTACCCAATGAACAGACTTTCTATTTCTATTATTACTATTGAACAGACTTTTAATTACCATTTAATTTCAGGTCTGTGATTGATATTGACATATGTGAATCTTTTCTCTTTGTTTGTGTTCTCAATTTTCGCAATTCCATACTTATTGGGGTAGTTTTTCATTAAGCATTTGTGCCCCATCAAAACAGCAGCCTATGCATTTTAGTAGGAATTGGACAACTAAAATAACAAATATAATAGAGGACCATGTACTAATAGGGTCAAAAGTTTAGGGAAACAATTCCCATAGAATTTCTACATCAATAGATTCTCAATATTGACATGCTTCGCGAATGAGTCTACAACATTATTTAAAGGTTCAAACATTTTCAACACCACCACCTTCTTGTCATCAATCAAATGTCACACAAATGGTACTAGACATCAATATGATTTGTTTTAGCATGATAAACAAGGTTCTTTGCTAGAAAAATTACACTATGACTATGACGATTTGGTGATACGATTAAACAGTGGATAACATTTAACTAACCTTCTGTGGATAACATTTAATAGAACATTTGCCCTTGACGGCTGTAGTTTGTAGAATCCCACTGCAAGTGAATTGTAAACAGTTGCGCATAACATTCTTCTTGGACATGCAGCTGTTGTGGAAGTATATCGGTGCTCTGGAAGTATATCAGAGCAAATACTAGGTGAGGTTTTTTGCATACAAAATCGCTAAATAAATTGAGAGTAGCTATAGCTTTCATGACGGATCATCCAACGCACTATATATTAATATTTAGATTAAGTTCAATTATGAACGATTTATTAAACACTCGAAAAATACTGTTAAGTTACATGTTTGTTTTTTTTACCATTTAAAGGTGTTTGTGTTTTACAATCCAAACTTTAGTGTCAAAGTTGAGCATTCATAAAATCATTTGATCATAGGTCGAGTATGTGAACTTATTATCGAAAGTGAGAACACCTACCATTGGGGTGTGATGACTTCTAAGGTACTAGATGGTTTCTAAATATAATCCTTGTACAATGCTTTGATATCGATAGGGATAAAATTGTCGAAGGAGGGTCATGATGTGTCCCACATCATTGACATGAAAAGGAAAAATGAGGAAAGTGAGAATAAGTGCTCCTCCATCGTTGCAATTTCACCACTTCTGACTGTTCAAATTTAGAGAAACAAATCCTCTAACTATTATGTTGAAGGAAGATCTAGATATGGAAGCATTCCTAGATTTAATGAGTGATATTGGACATCAATATTGAAGCAAGGACTCTTTGACAGAGAAACTCTTGTTAGGTTTAGGCGTGAACAACAGGCACCTTGGTTATACATTTTAATGTCTAGATAAGTAGGATCCACCTACGTATAGTCTCCATACATTCATTGTGAGAAAGGATCCTTCCAAGGTGTGGAGCGTAATAACAAGTAGGTAGTGTGGGGAATTCGAGATGGCTACTAGAGGTAGAAGATGAGTGAAGCATCATGATGTGGAAGAAATGGAACCACCAAATTTCATTTATTCTTATAGGCTATTCCAGCCCTAAGCTTTGCATAGCCAACTTAAATGTCCACGTACCTACTACTTCACTTCAACAATGTTTTATTGGTCTTTTACAATTGCAAACAAGCAGCAACTGTAGGGGACATTGCCACCTCGTGGCTCTTGTTTTTAAATAAATCTTTCCAAATGATAGTCCAATGAAAATGAAAAAGAGTGTCCCAAAAAATAACTTATAATATTAACAGGCATGAGCTAGTATTATTATTATTATTATTATTTTTCTTTGTGACAGATTTGGTTTTTGGTTTTTTCTTAAACGGCTTTAAGAAAAACACAAACAACAAATGTTTTTTATTTTGCTTTTTTTCTTTCACGTGTTATAAAAAATCAAATAAAAACTTAAAGCAGCTTTAAGGAAAACACAAACAGCAAAAGTTTTTTATTTTGCTTTTTATCTTTCACGTGTTATAAAAAATCAAATAAAAACTTGTTTTTGGCTTTTATTTTTAAGAAAAATCAAAACGAAAACGGCTTTAAGGAAAACACAAACAGCAAAAGTTTTTTATTTTGCTTTTTTATCTTTCCTCTTTTGCTCTTTTCTTAAAACTGTTAAAGGAAACTTTATAGCCATTAAAGCAAAAAGCAAAAAGATAGGAAACTAGTGTGAAATGCAGGAGCAAAAGATATAAAAGGAGACGACAAGTTCAAGTATTGAGAAGAGGAGCGAACTTAGGAGCTATGGAGATCCAAGGGTGAATTCAGTTTTCTTTCTGAGTTCAAGTATTGAGAAGAGGAGCGAATATAGGAGCTATGGAGATCGAAGAGTCAATTCAGTCTCATTTTTAGTTATTTTGTATTTGTTTTCTCTTTGTTGTGTTGTTTTGATTGTATTCTTTAAATGATGTTTGAGTTTTTTTTCTCTGTTTTGTATATGCTTTTCATTTTTACTATGCAATGTGATAGTGCCTCTGTGTATGAATAATGGGTTTTGCAATGAAAAACAGAGCAGCCGAGGCAAACGTGAAGGGAAACTGCGAGGGATAGCAGATAAGGATGCTGGTGGATCAACATGAAGAACAAAAAGGGTTCAATCTGGTGATATGATTTATTTATTTGTTTATTAATATTTTCTTGATTGAGGTTTGTTTTCAATCTTGATTTTCACTTTGGATTCAAGCCGATCTTGGTCCTTGGAGTCATCATGAACTTGTGGAATCATCAATGAACTTTCATGAACTCCTCAAGTCTCATTTCCATAACATACATGGAGTCATCCCGGCGAGTCGGCGGTATATCTAAGGATCCCATCGTCGCTGGTTGCTAAGGGAGTTGATATATTTGTGGAGGATCCGATGGTTGCCGAGTGATAAAGAGATGGTTGCCGGGTGATAAAGAGACTGGAACACAAAAACCATAAACAAAATGTGTCGCTATTGATAAGATGAGCCAATTTTGGTGGGTGAAGTGATGCAATCTTGAATGTATCGATTTTTGGTATGTGAAGTGATTCAATCCTGAATGTATCGTCTTATTACTTCTTTTTTGTTATATTGTACTTGTTTTGATTGTGTTATGTTATTTTTTGTTATATTGTATTTGTTTTGATTGTATTCTGTAAATGATGTTTATTTATTTATTTTTGGGTTATGTGCATGCTTTTTAGTTATATTGTATTTGTTTTCTATTTGTTTAGGTTGTATTTTTTTTGGTTATGGGCATGTTTTTTCATTTTTATTCTGTAATATGACCATGACTCTGTAATGTGACTGTGATTCTGTGTATGAATGGTCTTTGCAAGGAATGACAGAGTAGCCGCGGCAAATGTGAAGGGAAACTGCGAGGGATAGCTGAGAAGGATGGTGGTGAATCACAATATTAAGCACAAAAAAAAGGTTCAATCTGGTGATATAAGGACCTGCACTTCTGGAATTATAAACATCAACCCTCTCATACTTTCATGAACAGTTTGACGTAATAATTCTCTTCTTTAATTGTGATTTATATTTTTGTTTGCATAATGAACACAGCATCGACATTAAGCCCTGCTCTCTACGGAGTCATCACATAATCATCCCATAATTGCTAGTTGCTGAGAATGTCAAAAACCATAAACAAAATAAGCTAGTCTACAATTACATATATTAGTTGAAACCATAAATAAAATAAGTGGGTCTACAATTACATATATTATTTGGTTCTGTAAATTCGCTGAATGCCGGTGATTCAAGTACATTGTTCTTTGTAGAAGCCTTTAAATTAATAAGCATTTGGTTGGATTGAGAATCCTTTAATCTAATATTCAAACTATGTCTTTATTTTTATTTTTTTTAATTTAATTCTGTGTGGTGATTCAAGTACATTGTTCTTTGTAGAAGCCTTTAAATTAATAAGCATTTAGTTAGATTGAGAATCCTTTAATCTAATATTCAAACTGTCTTTATTTTTTATTTTTTTTAACTTAATTCTGTGTAGTGATTCAAGTACATTGTTCTTTGTAGAAGCCTTTAAATTAATAAGCGTTTGGTTGGATTGAGAATCCTTTAATCTAATATTCAAATTGTCTTTATTTTATTTTCTTTTAAAACTTAATTGGGTGTGATTGGATTTAGAAACCTTTCCATTAATATTTATCTCTATGTTATTTTCCTTTTCCTTTTACAGTTGTTATATTTTTAACCAATGTTGTCCTAGTCATGTATTTTTATATTTTTAGCCATTGTTATATTAGTCATTTATTTCAATGTTATACTAGTCATGTATTTAAGTTCATAAACATATGTACTTTTTTCATGTATTTTTATATTTTTAGCCATTGTTATAGTAGTCATGTATTTCAATGTTATACTAGTCATGTATTTAAATTCATAAAAATATGTACTTTTTCCATGGATTTTATGAACATGTCTTGCCATGAAATGAAACTAAAGGTTTTCTAAAACCATGTAGCTTTCACATTAAGGTTGTCATAGTGGATAAGCAAAAACACAAGAATAGGATTGGATTAGAGGGAGGTTCGATCCACAGTGGTAGAGGATTTTTACACTCATAGGCACCAACACATAGGAATAGTAAGTGCAACTAATTGCTAGAAAAAATAGAAATGCCCAATTCAATATCAAAAACCATAAATGTAAAAAAATACAAATTCCTGCCTAAAATAAGCAAGGAAACAAGAACGGAATCTGGGGTAGAGGTTCGATCGACAGTCAGCAGCTTCCACACTCACAAGTCATTGTAGCAATTGTGTGACTGAGGATTTTCACACAGGAATTGTGACGCTGCCTTCCTTGAGTGGCTGAGGATTTTCACACTGGGCTCGAGAGTCGAGGCACTCTGTAAATCAACACAGGAACAGGAATAGTAAGTGCAAGTAATCACCAGAAATTCAAATAATTGAAATGCCCAATTCAATATCAGAAACCACAAAGTAGAATTTCTCTGAAGAAATGTTAATACCTCCTATGTACTCGATGTCCAAACTGACCAACAACTAATCTTTCCATCATGGAAAACTCCCGTCCTCCTGCCCGATGATGAAATCGTCTACAACATCCTGCTTCTCCTTAAAGAGTTTTTCATCGCTCTAAACATTAGAGAAAACTGAGAGATAACATGAAAGCTAAAGGATTGCCACCTAAGTCGTGTCATCATAGCCAGAACCGGGAGGAGGAGACGACATTCTTGCTTGAGCCTTATTGTCAGCATTGATGCCAATCAGAATTGCATCCAGTGGTTACATTGCACACAACTAGTATGGTAGTGTGATCAACAATATCCATCTAGGTCGAGTTACCCTAACTGTTGATAAGATCTAGAATGGTGGAAAGCATATTATCCATAAGCTCCATCTTAAAACATAGATCCTCCATATTGCGTCAGTTGTCGAAGGCCATTTCCCAAAGAGCATTAACCAACATAGGATTTACCTCAGAGTCCATTAAAGAAGGAATCTTCAAGAAGTCTAGTGAAGGAGTATTCGTCATTCGTCAATGGAAGAGGTAGGCCCTATGGGGGTGAGAGGGTGGGTATGAGTTCCCCAACACCCAAAGAACATCGACAATTATCAAACCATTCCACAAAACAACTCCATTGTTGAGAATTCCCATCCTTGGTCGGTGAGGCGGCAACCATGTTTTCATTTTCTGAACCTCTGAAGAAGAGAATTATGCCATAGAAATCCCAAATTCTAAAGACGAAGTGGAGGTATCCCAAAACCAATTTCGCCCCCCTTGACCGTGATAAGAGCTACCCTGTAGTCTCATTGTGGGAATGGTCTAGAGCCAAACTAGAATAACTAGCACCCCATGCATCAACTGTAAATGAAAGAGGATCCAAAGGAAATTCATAACCTGCTCAGGAGGTCAGCCAGAACATAAGTGCACCATCATGTCCTTGGTTACAATGTTGATTCCCTAAAAAAGCACAATCCATATTGATATAGAGGCATTCATGCTCACTAGGGAAGGAATTAACTTGCACTATCATAAACCAACATGAAGAAGCATGTGAGGTTGTTCCATCAATCTCCCAAACCGATTTAGAATCTAGAGTCGTATCGTCACATAATAACACCCAATATGGCAGAGGAGAAAGGTAGGAATATTCCTCCACCTTCCCACTGTCATCAACGTCCACATATAAGCCATTAATGAACAATTGTCATCCCATTCGAGGTCAAACAATCCATAATTAAATTATCTTAAATTGTGTTGTGGATGATCATAAATTAGAATAAAATCACCATATTTTTCAAAGATTTATAATTAATACAACCAACTGATTAGAATTTAGGAATTGGGATTAATATTTATACCTCTATGACAATGGCCAATGTGGTTCCCGCATCAATTTTTTTCAAAATTTATATAAACGCTTAATTTTTTTATTTTTTTCACACACACACACACATGGTTTAAGTGGATTCGAACTAGCATTATTCTGTCAACATATGTCGACTCGTAATTCACAGTTAATTTTTTAATTTTCTTCACACACACACACATGGTTTAAGTGGATTCGAACTAGCATTATTCTGTCAACATATGTCGACTCATAATTCACACTTGGAAGTACCAGGCTTCAAATTTGAATAATTCAATGCCTTTCATGACCCATTTTACCCTTAGTAGAAGGGAAAACTATTTTTTCCATGGCAAGAAAATTTATTATTTTTTGAGGCTACTCCTATTTTTTCCTGTAAAATTTTTAGATGGCTGAGAATTAACATTTAGGCAACAACAAAGGAAGAATCCTAGTTGAGTCTACCACACATTCCATCAACATTATTTATCAAAATTTAAATCACAATGAAACTTTAACTTATGATGAAAATATAAAATTTTAAATTAAAATAACTTTTTATTAATGTTTATTAATTTGTTTCACTACTACAATAACCCTTTCCATGTAGGGACTTTATCAATTGCAATAAGTTGTATTGTTTTTTTTGTTACAATGTGACTTTGCAATGGGTTGTATTGATTTTATAATATTTATTAAAAATGTAATTCTTTGGTTTGGATATCCCAACACCTATACAATGAAACTAGTATTAATTACAGATATGTGGGCTATTATTGATAATAGGATTGATATGATCCAATACTTAAATTCTAATTTTCTAACATCGGTTGGATTTCGAAAGAAGACTTAAATTCTCATTTCATAGGATCATAGGATAGTTGCATTTTTACCTCTACTCTTCCTTCAATAATAGCATCCCCTTTATTGGATTTCCATATAGAAATTTTCTTCATTGTCATAGGCCATGGGTTAGATATTATGCATGCATTCAGAATTTTGTTCCATGACCTTGTATTCATTCATGGTTTCAATACTCCAAAACCATGTTTTGTTTTTTTATACAATATTTATCACTTGTTGGATGGGACGTGTGCTATAATATAAAGTGGTTGTGCTACTAGCCATGAATTCATGATTTCATTAATTATGGATAGTCCCCAAGTTTGGAGGCTTGGAGCATAATTGAATGAGACTGTGCAACAAGATATTAATGGAGGAGAATGGTGCAACAATATTTCCAAACTCAAATAAAAGAGAGCATGACACATTGGAGTTGGATATATGTATTTTTTTCGTAGAGATCTATGTTGCCATTTTTTTTATAGATAACCTGTCCAAAATGAAGGATTTGAATGAGAAAAATTCTCAAAATAAAATGATTTGACAAATCTTTCTACTAGGGTAAATTTGATGGAGAATATGTATTATATTGAAAAATGTGATCCATAAATGATAGGAGTCTATACCTTTCCATTATTTTCCATAAAGTTATAACTAGTAGTTGTTATCAGCCAAAATGGCACTTCTCCGTCCGAGTGCTGACATTCACCATGTCGGTAGACAAAAGGACAATTTGGATTGAAGTGGCCAAAACACTATAGATGTGCATGACCTTTGATGCATTATCTTCAGACCAGCCTTATATATTTTTATTCTGAGTTTTGGTATGCATATGCGACTATGTGCATTGCAGCTCGTGTGTCATACACGACTATGTGCATTGCAACCCACGTATACCTTGCATATCCGAGTTCCCTTTGAGCAACTCGTGTTTCATGCATGAGTTGCCTATATTAATACTCACGTATACCTTAATTTGACATTAAAAAATATAAATCGAGATTAGATGAGATTATTTGGTCCCTAATCCATAACTATCCCAACTGTCTCAACCATCCCAACCTTCAAAACCACTATATTTCCCAAAGTATAAATAGAGGCCTTGGGGTGGGGCTAATCAATCAATTTTTTTGGAGAGCAAAGTTATGCTGGTGGTATATCTTCAAAGTCTTGGAGCAACAGAACTCAGAGTCCTCGGTTGCAGAGGAGTCCTTGTGTCAGAAGCTGGGTTGTATTCTTACCTATTCACCTTTTGTTAATAAAGAGAATTCTTCTTCCAATATTGTATTGTGCTTATCTCATGTATATTGGTTTAATGAGTATGTATTGATATGTTTTTCATATAACCTTTGATTTATATATGTATGAGATATTGCTTGAAGAATTGGCTCTTTGCAGGTGAAGAGAAGCATCCCTAGAAGATTTGGAGAAGATTGGAGTGAGATAAGACCAAGCTTGCATCAACCGTCATAAACCGGGTAAGACAAGATATCTTCCTATTCTCATTCCAGTTTCTATAAAGTTGATTGTCTACCAGTCTAATAGTAAGTTAGTAACCCCATACCCTAGGTTACATGGGTGAAATGTTCTGTACAACATAACTGGCGACTCTGCTGGGGAGCCCAGCCTGCTATGGGTTTATCCTATAGGTTCTTTACCAATCTTTGTTCTTTTCTGATTCTAAGTGTGGTCTTTTTTTATCTTGATTTTTATTCACAATGTAGTGTGCCCAGAAGCCTTTATTTTTTTTCTTTTTGATTTGTATTTTGTTGTATACGCGGGTTGCTGTTATACACAGTCGCGTCTAGCACCTTCTATATGCGTGTTTCTCTATAACATAGTCGCGTATGGTACACGGGTTTCCTGCATACACAGTCGTGTATATACTGTAGCAGCATAATTTTTCATTAGGGTTTGCTTGTCCCTGCCTTGTTTGATTTTTGCTTTTTTGGGAGTCTTATGATTCTGGCATGACTCTGTGAGTCTAAAAGTCTTTCCTATCACACCTTGTGCTTCTTTTCAAGCCTTTGAGCTTTCTATGTTTGAATTTTTTTTCATCTCGTAATTTTAAGTTGTTCCTCCTGCTTGGTTGATGAGTTTAGTGCTTTGTGTGTAGTTCAGTGATCAAGACTTTGGATACTTTATATTCTATACTGCATTTTGTAGTGTCAGGGTGGCATTTGTTCTTTTGTGAATCTAATGGAATTTTTGAGTTCAATAGTTTTTCCAAGTTAGGTTTTTTCCGAGTCTTCTTCTTGATTGGTTGAAGTTGGTTATTTTGGGTCCTTTATACTTCATTTTACTTATTATATGCTCTGATTATTCGAAGTTGCTCAAAAAATTTGCATTTAGTTGCATTGTAGTTTTTGAAGAATTTGAAAAAGTGAAGAAAAACATCTTATACTTTTGCATTTAGTTGCACTTAGTCATTTTCTTTTCAGTATTTTTTCAAATAAAATTTCAAAAATTATAAAAAGAAGTCTTAGTTTTTATCGCACTTAGTTTCAATTTCATTAGCTTATATTTGCAAAAAAAGAAAATAAATTTGGTTTAAGTAGTTACAATTTGCTTCGGAATTTGCTTTATACATCATTTTACTTTTTCTTATCGAGTCTATAACATCACAATATTTCACGCCATTTACCTTCTAACTAAGAACAACCCTTAAAATGAACGATATTATTTAAAAAATTATTATTAAGCTTTATTTTATAGGCTCATACACCAACTAGCTTAGGCTAGACTTGTGGAATAGGAGTTTAACCCTCCACAAGTGTTTAAATTTAGACGTAGTTGGCCAATTGTTAAGTAAATCCTCTTCTATGTTGATTGTATCTGGGAAGCTTTGTTGAAGAATTCCATTTCTACTTTGCTAAATGACTTATTGGTATCAACTGCAACTCGGTAATGTAGCCCTCCAGGATATTATCCAACCACACCTCAACAACCCGCGCTGCCTTATTATCTGTTTCTTGTAATTCCTGGATCAGCTCCAGATTCGAAGATGTTGGCTCTCCTCCTTGGAAGTTAATCTTCTTAGAAATGAACTTCGCTAGCTTCTCATACAAGATGACAGGAAACTCAAAGAAGAACAATTTGTGAGGACTGTCGTGAATATATCTATCCAACCAATTACCCATTGACAGCTTCAGATTCTAATTTCTTGTCTCTGCAAACTCTCGCAATTCTAGGCCAAACCACTCCTCGATCTTCGTTCGAGTCGGATGACAAAACATATCCTCCTTTCAATCGCAAGTTGGTCCCGACAATGGAACCATTTGTTGGTGAAACCCACCAACAAAGCCTCATCGACAGGGGTTCTCACTCTGTCAACGCCCAACCAGCGCGATCTCCCTGATCACCAGCCCAGACAGGTTTTACCCTGCCCAGCAACATCCGCAGAGTGGACGAGGTCTCACCCAAGGTGTTCAAGGGAGAGCTGTCGAAACTGAGTTTCCGATAGTAAGAAAGGAAGATATGGCATACGTGGCTTCGACAGCATAACTATCAAATTACTCTAAGTCATTTGATAGAATCAATATATTCCTCACAATTCATTTTCACAACTACAGATCTAACAGATTGCATTATTCATTTACCGCAGCAGTGCTATCGCAACAGTATCATTCATAAAACAACATTAATAAACTTCATCATCATTTATCAGAATTGCAACAGAATTTGGATAGATCGCATCATCAGTTCATCGCAGCAACATTAGTAAATCATAAATATATTCAATACACTTCTCATTAACATCGCACCAGAGAAAACAGAAAAACAGAAGACAACATTTAGGCAACAACCGTCATGTCATATTAATTCTATGCAACAGATCCAAAATAGATAATTCTTCTCCATAGCAGGAGACTAATTACATCCCAAAATTCAGTATCTGACACAGACAGATCACAGATTTTTCAAAATAGAAGACTCATTAAGACCATAGATAGATCGTGATAGATTGATCATGCTTCTTCATCTATTCTCATCTGTCTTATACAATTGCAAAACTAGCTCTATATATAGGCTTGCGCCTGTACATTAAAGGTCCACTTCCAACTAACTTCTAACCACTAATGACCTATGTCCAAAAAACATGGTCAATTAATACATTAAATATTCAAAAAGTGGTTATTCTTCCACCCATCACGCTGATCTGGCCTTTCGCGGTGTCGCGTGAGCTTGCGCAGTTGTCGCGATGCTGCGCAACTCACTTACCAAAACTCCTGCCAACAAGGATGCAGGTCTATTGGGAGGGGGATTTTGGACATTTTGATTTTGAATAGGATATATCTTGTAGCTTTTAAATCTTGGGAGATGTTCCCCTTACAATTGTAAACTAGTTTCGGTGGTGAAAGAAACCACCCTAGCTGGAAGAGAGGAGGAGATCATCTAGATCTCTTCACTTAGCTTCATTGCAGCTAGTTATTGAGAAGAGAAGTCACTTTCGTATTTCTTTACAAATATTTATTGTAGGTGTTTATGTTCATATACAGTAGTGGGGTCAAATTCTTGATGGTGTGTTCAATTTCCAGTCAGTACAAGTGTGAAGTTGTGGAGTTCAGGACAACAACATTTGTATTCATTTTTGCTGAAGGAGGGGACAATTGTGATCATCCATATCTTATGGGGGTTGTTCTAAAGGTTGTATATCATCCATAATTGATGGAGAGAACACTTTGGGAGACATATCTGATATTTTGGGTCAAAATATTGCTAATAGAGGGCACAATAGTGCAGGAAAAACACTCATTTGAAGTAGTAAATCTTCATGTTTTCTCTATGGATATGTTGTAGTCATTCCTTCTCTCTCTATATCGGATATTCTTCTACATTTCAAGATTTCATAACATCCATTTATTTAATCTTTGTAAATTCCCCATTATTAATGAAAATCATAGTGTTATTCCTCATATATGGTCCACTATTCAAGCACTAGTCAAACAATGTGTGGATCTGTAAATCTAACTGTAGACCTGCGAATGTATGGTTGTGTAAACTTAATGAGTGGGCATGATTCATTCATACAAGGATCTGATATATGTTATTAGGATATTTGGATGGGTTCAAAGGTCTTTGGAATCTTTTTGTGTCCATTGGGAAGTTTAATTACTGTGGGTGTTCTAAATATTGCACTAGGGTTTGGGGGTCAAAAGTTACTTTCTGGTTTGACAATTTCCTGAGTTTTCTTGTGTTTTGAAACCTATTTCATTGTATAGGGAGCATTGTTTATAGTAGGTAACAATTTTTATTTCACCCAAAAAGTTTCTGTATGCCTGAGATATGATCATTTTATTGGTAAGTTAATTGGTACATTTATGCTTGCGCACCCTCAGTTATTGAATGTTTATGTGGTCTAAGTTTCAATGTTCAAGATTCTGTCTGTGAGCCATTTAGTCGATTTAGGGTGTATTTGGTTCAATTTGAAGCTTCTTGGGAGAAATTTGAGTGAGTTAGGATCCATTTGGGAAGAGTTGGAAACCCAATGTTTTGTGTGGGTAGATTTGAACTAGTGCTCCTAGTTTCGAACCTAGTGGTTCTTTGGGGTTGGATTGGAGTAGATAGTTCTGAGTATTGGATAGGGGATCTGATTGAACATATTACAGTGGTTTGGAAGCATACATTGTGGGCTGCACCATAGTATTCATATTCCTTTAGACATAATAAAGCCATTGTTTAGACCAAGTTAAAAATCAACATAGTTACCATTGAAATATTGGAGATAATATTCCTATTATTTAATTGGGGATATTACAGCCCCTGCTAAGTCAAGATTTACTGGTATATCTTGCTTGCAAGCTGTTAAATATACACTTCAGAGGTTTCTAAGCTCCCATGGTTAAAAAAAAACATAAATGAGAAATATAACTATATATGACCATGTGAGTATTGTCCTGGTTAGTACTTTCTCCATCCTCTAATTACTATACAATGTACACATTCAACATCGAATATTTTTAAACTAATTACTTAGGAGCATAAATGATAAATATAACTATATATATAGGACAAGTAAAAAAACATGCCCTTGCCATTAATGTCCTTGTTTGTAATATTTCCCTCCTCCATGTGATTACTGTACCTTTAGTATTCTCTACATCCTCTAATTAATATACTGATTATTTAAAACCATACATGAGAAATACAACTCTCTCTCTCTCTCTCTCTCTCTCTCTCTCTCTATATATATATATATATA
>LPNX010328754.1:119355-176859 GCA_001517045.1 Pseudotsuga menziesii
AACATGTCCACCTTATAATCAAACCATGCAAAAATGTGTGCCAGAGTGGCAATAGCTAGAGCATAATCGATAATGCATAAGTTTGGTTATAACAAGAATTACACTACCTTTTAGATAACTTTCCTTGGAATGGAGTGTACATGCATAAAAAAATGTTGCGGGCTAGAGGGAAAGAAAGTTACCCGGAATTCTTAAAACATTTTACTTGTAAAATATTTACACTGATGTTAAAGTTGAGCTATAACAAAACATGAAGGAAGTGAAAATGTGTGATAAATAAAGATGCATAGAGTTTTGAAAATTAAAGAAAAAATGATGTATTATCTTTATGACCAAGTTGACCAATCACAAGATTCATGGATTGCTCAAAGATATACATTTAATGATTAGTTGTATGTTTCCTATCTATTGTAATAATGTGAATTCAATTGATTACAAATGAAGTGATTCAAAGGACCAACAATGTGGTAAAATAATAAATGAAGATTAGATATCAACATTGTAACCAAATCATAAATCTTAACATAAAAACACATAGTGATACTGTTAGATTTTTAACATTAAGCTAGCATAACATTAGGATCTTTAACTGAGAGAACAATAAGCACAACAATCAAACACAAGAGACAATGAACACAGTGTTTTTCCTTGGGGAAACCATAAATGGAGAAAACCCCGCAACTTCCTTAGAGATAGAATCAGCACCAAAAGTAAAACCCCAAAACAATAAGATGATCTCCCGACAGCAGTAGCCTCTTTCTTTCTTGCCCCTGTGTCTTTCTCTTCCTTAGCTATGCGCTACAAATGAGTGTGGATGAATGTGTGATAAATAGAGAGGCCAGCTCTCTATTTATACTAATTCCCGACATGACTAAAACCCTACTAGGGCCGACCTCTCTAGGAGAGTCTAATAACCCTAGTGCCCCGGAACTGCGGGGACTTTAACCCTTAGACAATAGGAGGGTTACCCATAATGAATTGACATGACTTGTTTACATTATAGATCCTCCCGATAGGAACATCAAGGAATGACATGACACAAGTACATCCCATAATAAACATCGGGTTTTAATACATAAGAAATATAAGTGAATACATTCTGAAGTTACAATTACATCAACACTCCCTCTTAACTAGGAAGGTATTCTCTCGACACAATTTTCATCACTGGTCTTCTTCTTTGGATCATCTCGTCATTTGTATCTTCAATTCATCTTCATCTTTAAGTCATCTTCATCTTCAAGTCATCTTCATCTTCAGATTTGGATCATCACTGGACATCATCACTAGTTCTGGATCATCCCTCTATCTGGATCATCACTAGACATCATCACTAGATCTGGATCATCACTGGATCTAGATCATCACTGGACATCGTCACTTGATCTGGATCATCACTAGACATCATCACTGGATCTAGATCATCATTGGATCTGGATCATCACTGGACATCATCACTAGATCTGGATCATCACTCAATCTGGATCATCACTGCTGGATCTTCATTACTGGATCATCACGGGTGCTATCTCATGATTCTTCTCGTCACAGGAAGTTCTACAGAGCCAGCCCTTTTTCATGCTGGTTGTAGGCCTAGCCTCCATGTACGTCTTCTTTAGCACTTATATCTGACACCAAGTCAGAATGGATCACCCAGCACTTACATATGACCTTCTCGTCAGAAAGGCACACCCAACACTCACATCTGATCATATAGGAACCAATCCTATAATCACATCAGAAAGGCCCAGCACTCACATTCACCAGGTATGATAGGACACAACTACTATCATCTGTGAAAAGGCTCAGCACTTACATCTGACCTACTCATAAAAAAGGCACAGCACTCACATCTGACCTACTCGTCAGAAAGGCACATCACTTACAATCACCAGCATGGTAGGACACACCTACTACCATCTGTGAAAAGGCATAGCACTCACATCCACCAGGATGATAGGACACACCTACTATCATATGTGGAAAGGCCAGCACTCACATCCACCAGCATGATAGGACACACCTACTATCATCTATGGAAAGGCTCTGCATTTACATCTAATCATGTGGGAACACATCCCTCAGTCACATCAAAATGGCTCCCAGTCCCAGACTGAGGATTCCTGGTACCTCACCAGGTAGCTCCATTCCAAGAATGGCGGTAGCCCTTATATCTGACACCAAGTCAAAATGGCCAGCACTCGCATTTGACATGGAAGGAACCAATCCTCTAACCATGAAAGAATGGCTCATCCCTTACATCTGATCAAGTGGGAACACATCCCTCTATCACATCAGAATGGTCATGCACTCATATCTGATCATGTGAGAACACATCTCACATTCATATCAGAATGGCCCTCAGTCCTAGATTGAGTTTTCCTGGTACCTCACCAGGCAGCTTCATTTCAAGAATGGCAATAGCCCATATATTTGATAATGTAGGAACCAATCCTATAGGTCATATGAAAATGGCCAAGCACTCATATCTGGCATGGAAGGAACCAATCCTCTCACCATGACAAAATGGCTCAGCCCTTACATCTGACCATGGAAGGAACCAATCCTCTCACCATGTCAAAATGGCTCACGAACTCATCACTTCCCTTTGGAGGGAAATTCGATCTGGAGAACACCAAGCTTATCCCTGAAGTACTCAAACTTCACCCTAGCCAATGGCTTCATCAATACATCAGCTATCTATTTGTCCATCACAACATACTGGAGTTTCATTGCTCCCCTCTACACCATATCCTTGATATAGTAATATTTGATCTCGATATGCTTCGACTTGTCATGGAACACAGGGTTCTTCGACAACTTCACACAACTATGGTTTTCACAATATATACAAGTAGCATCCAACTGAAGATCAAATAAATCAGACAGTAGCTTTCGTAGCCATACTGCCTCACAACTAGCTGAACAAGCTGCGAGATACTCTACTTCAGCTGTACTTAGTGCCACATAGGATTGCTTCCTGCTAAAACAAGAGATCACACCTGGTCCCATACTGAAGCAACACCCTAAAGTGCTCTTCCTATCGATGGCACTACCTACCCAATCTAAATCAACATGACCCTCCAGGTTAATCTTCTGATTCGACTCATACTTGAGCCCATAATCAACTGTACCCCTTAGGTACCTCAGAATATGCTTTGCAGCAATCAAGTGAACATGTCTCGGATCTGTCAAGAACTGGCTCAAGGTGTTCACAGCAAAGCAAATATCTGGTCTTGTGTTCGTTAGGTACATCAAGGACCCAATCATCTAACGATACATCATAGTATCAATCGCTTCTGATGAAGCATCACTCAATAGATTCAGGTTTGATGCCATAGGTGTGGCAATAGCCTTGCAGTCCATCATCCCAAACCTCTTCAGGATCTCTACTGCATACTTCCCTTGTTCGAGGGATATTCCATCTGCATTCTGCCACACCTCCATGCCTAGAAAATAATGAATCATACCCAAGTCCTTCATTTCAAACTCAGTAGCAAGCTTCCTCTTCGTATCAGTAATCAACCCAGCCATACCTGTTACAAACAGATCATCTACATATAGTAGGAGCATCACTGGGTTGCCATCTTCAACCTTGTAGTAAAGATTGGAATTTGCTTTACTCTTAGTAAAGCCCAAACTGGATAGAAAGCTGTCAATTCTTTCGTACCAAGTCCTGGGTGCCTGTTTCAAACCGTATAGGGCTTTCTTCAATCTGCATACATGAGACTCTCTATCATGTGTCTCGAAACTGAGTGGTTGCTCTACATATACTTCCTCTTCCCCTACACCATTCAAGAAGGCAATCTTGACATCCATCTGGTGTATCTTCCATTTCATTACTGTAGCCAAAGCAAGTACTGATATGATGGAAGTGTATCTAGCTACAGGTGCAAAAGTTTCTTCATAGTCTATTCCTTCTTTATGGGAGAAACCACGAGCAATAGATCTTGCTTTATATTTTTCAATGCTACTGTCTGCAGCATGCTTGATCTTGTAGATCCATTTAGAAGTCACAACAGAATTTCCTTCTGGTCTTGGGACAACATCCCAAACATCATTTTTCATGATCGATTGATATTCTTCGATCATAACATCCTTCCATTCTTTCTGTTCTACCACTTCTTCATAATTGGAAGGTTCTTTATTGATGAAATCACATAGTAATGCTACATACCCAAAGTAGGATCTGGTCCTCTTCCTTTCTCTGTGATTCTCTTCTGAAGCCCCATATCTTTCCGCACCTTGGATAATTTCCCATACCCAAGCAGGTTTCCTCTTGTGAGGATTCTTCTCCTGAGGTGGATCTATAGTTCTTTGTGGTTCTTCAAATTCTCGATCTTCTTCTTGAGTTTCTTCTTTCATGGTTGTATCATGTATTATGGGTGCTTCTACTTCTTCAGGTTCTTCAGCAGGTCTCTTTCTGGATTTGTTGTAAGCTGTGTCTTCATCAAATGTCACATCCCTGCTGATGTCAATCTTCTTGAATCTTGGGAAATATATTCTGTAGGCCTTCGAGTTTTCAGAGTATCCCACAAATATACCCTTCTTTATTAAAGGATCTAATTTTGTTCTCTTCTCTTTTGGAATGTGTATGTACACAGGACAGCCAAATATTGTGAGATGGCTGACTTCTGGTTTCTTGCCGGAGAAGTCTTCTTCAGGAGTCTTGTTCTCAAGTACTTTGTGTGGAGTACGGTTTTGTACATACACCACTGTTCTGGCAGCTTCTGCCCAAAGATGCATAGGAAGATCTTGATCATGAAGCATAGCTCTTGCGGCTTCCATGATAGTTCTATTCTTCCATTCTGCAATCCCATTCTGTTGTGGATTATAAGGAGTGGACAACTCCCTCTTAATCCATGAGTCTTTTGATAACTCTTTGAATTCATTCAAAGTGAATTCTCCATCATTATCTGATCAAAAGGTCTTGATCTTCTTTTCAGTGTGATTCTTAATCAAGGCTTTGAATTCCTTGAACTTGTTGAATACTTCATCTTTGTTCTTCATGAAGTAGATCCATGTCTTCCTAGAAAAATCATCAATGAAAGAAACATAATATACATACCCGCTTACTGAGCTTGATGACATAGGACCGCATTCATTGTAGTGGATGATTTCCAAGATTCCTTTTGCCTTGCTCTCGCTACTTGGAAATGTCTTCTTTGTATTCTTTCCTTTCACACATCCTTTGTAGACACTGTCATGTTTTGCTTGAATTTCTGGAAGACCTTCAACAGATTTGCTTGCAAGTGGTAGTGCTCTATAATGCACATGTGCAAGCCTTCTATTCCAAAGCTCATTTGGCTCTACTGTGTCATGGACCAAGGCTTGTTCTGGATAGCCCTTCAATTTGTACAATCCTCCTTCTTGTTCTCCAATCACTATTGCATCATCGATAGTATTTCCTTTTGGCCACATGATGACTTGACCATCTATAAATGAAACCCTCATTTCTTTTGCATCTAATGCAGATATGGAGAGAAGGTTCTTCTTCATTCCTTGTACAAACAATACTTCCTTCATTGTCATAGACTTTCCAGAGTCTAGCTTATAGGAAGATTCTCCACTACCTTTTATTGGATACTGGTAGTCATCTCCTAGCTTCACCTTGTGAGGTGATTCATGTTCTGAAAGTTTCACAAAGGGTTCCTTGAATCCTGACATATGTTTGGAAGCCCCACTATCTATAATCCAATCATTGCTTCCATGAGTAATGTTTCCCGTGAGAGCGAAAACCAAAACATATTCTTCCTTGCTTGACGAATCTTCACTTTCATATCTGGTTCTCTTTGATGAAGGTTCATCATCCTCTGTAGCATGAGCATGATGTATTCTCTTGTTTCCCTTCTTCTTGTGAGAGACATTTTTGTTTCTAGGACATTCTCTAGCATAATGTCCTTTCTCATCATATGTATAACATTTGATTCTAGACAAATCTTTTCTAGAGTTATCTTTATGAAAGGACTTACCTCTGGGGTGATGAGAACTTCTTCTGGGTTTCTTGGAGTGAACTGTGAGAGCTTGATCTTCACTTCCCATATTTTATTCTCGAGCTACTATCCGAGTTTCTTCTTGAGAGCACTCTTCCCATAGTCTGCTGAACTTGACTAACTTCTTTCTAGCACAGATTCCTTGAATAAAGGAGTCCCATGATCTAGGGAGACCATTCAAGGTGGTCATTACAATCTCTACATTTTCCACTTCTTCATCTATTGCTTCCAGTTATTCCTTGATCTAAGAAACTCTTGTGAAGTAAGACTGGATTGTTTCTGCATTCTGAATCTTTACATTCTTCAGTTGGTTTCTCAGAGTCATCTTCTGGTTTATGTTCTTCCCTTCAAACATGGTTAGGGCATCAAAGATAGCTTTAGGTGTCTTGAGGGAGGACGCCTGTGGTATGAGATGATCCTTGATAAAATCAACAATGATCCTCTTTTCCATAACCAACTTCTTCTTATGTAAGAACTTTTCCTCATCTCCCTTTGGAACTGGAACCTTCTCACTGATATAGGAGTCCAACTCATTTTCTTCCAGGACTAGGGAGATCCTATACTTCTAGGCTCGGAAGTTATCAGCTCCCTTAATATTTTCATCAAGCTTGGTATGATGAGACATCTTAACTGAGAACATGGAAATACAAAAGATTTAGATCTTACCAGGTCAAGATGTCAGATCTGGATTTGGAGCTGAAATCCTACAGGGCTGGTTTAGGAGCAGATTCGGGTTTTACTTTTCTAGAGTTTTGTTGAACCAAATGCTTTGAATTTGATCCCTAACTTCGATTTTAGGGAGGAGATCAATCCAGGCCTGGGCTCACTAAAAAATTCCACTTCTGTGAAAATCCCTAATTTTCGGCAGTAGTGTCGGGTCCAAAACTGAAAAACCTCAGAATTGGATTCTGCTTCGACAGAAAGATGCACCCTAAGGAGGAGATTTATTCCAACCTTCGTTTTTTGAAAATCTATGGAGAGATATCCACAAATTAGGAAGCCCTAGTTCCCACAGCTGCATAGTGTCTTCTTCTCAGGTTAGCTCTGATTCCATGTTAGATTTTCAACATTAAGCTGGCATAACATTAGGATCTTTAACTGAGAGATAAACAAGCACAACAATCAAACACAAGAGACAATGAACACAATGTTTTTCCTCAGGGAAACCATAAATGGAGAAAACCCCTCAACTTCCTCAGAGATAGAATCAACACCAAAAGTAAAACCCTAAAACTGTAAGATGATCTCCCGACAACAGTAAGCTCTTTCTTCCTTGCCCCAGTGTCTTTCTCTTCCTCAGCTATGCGTTACAACTGAGTGTGGATGAATGTGTGATAAATAGAGAGTCCAGCTCTCTATTTATACTAATTCCCAACATGACTAAAACCTTACTAGGGCCGACCTCTCTAGGAGAGTCTAATAACCCTAATGCCCTAGAACTGCGGGGACTTTAACCCTTAGACAATAGGAGGGTTACCCACAATGACTTGACATGACTTGTTTACATTATAGATCCTCCTGATAGGAACATCGGGGCATGACATGACACAAGTACATCCTGGAATAAACATTGGGTTACAATACATAAGAAATATAAGTGAATACATTCCGAAGTTACAATTACATCAACAGATACCAATGCAATAAAATGATTATAAATCAACATTTTAGATACTTTTAAAAGATGGAATATGTGAACAGGGAAAAAAAAGAAATACCCACAATTTCTAAGGTTCATCCAATGCTTATTGTTTGCTTTTCAAAATTGTCATTAAGCCACACATTTGCAATTAAACTTACTAATAAGTCCCTAATGTCATTATAATTTACACTCATAATGCGTGGGTTATAGTGTTGAAACTTTAACATTGTGAAAAATATAAAAGATCAAACACAGTGTTGATACATTGAAAAAACATTCATACTCAAAGATAATGAAATTATGGTGATAGTAGGATCTCAAAAGATTAAGTATGAGAACAAAATGTAATGCCAATTCTCATATCAACAAGGATTAAGAATGTTCATAATCCATAAATTCAAGTGAATATTAAGAAAGACAAGGTGTCCAATCTTCTTTGGCAATCTTTCATTACGTGACGCTAATATACTATAAATGCATCAATTTTATGGTAAGATTATCTAGGGGTGAGCTATGTGATGGATTTAATATTGTGGAATGGAACACTACATAAAAAATTAGATGAGAGCCAAAGGGAATGCAAATTATTTTTTTGTTTCTATGCAAAAAGCAAATATTGTAAGTTGAACTCTAAATCATGATCACATTTCACATCCATAGTCATATAATATAGAAGGTACAATATTCATTGAGCAACCAAGAATTTTCAATGCACGTATTAATTGGTTGTTGAAAATGTGATTCTTTTAAAATTTTATAAAATTTGTTATCCTTCATAAACAATAAGTAATTTAAAATTTTTACATTGTTTTAAAGATGATTTTTAAATTACATTTTTAATAAAGGTTTGAACACTTGGAAGAACCCACACAAAAAAATTGATCACTCATGGCCATATGATTTTTTTTTTGTAATGCCCTTTGACTTGCTAGGCCAACCTTTGGTCTGAGAAACCACAACCAAGGGGCATCTAAGCCGTCAAAATCATCCAAGGATCGCACTCGGCCTTGGTCACACCAACACTTAGCATGGTTGGATTTAGATGTCGCCTCTCAGGAGCAACGAGTTTTGATCTCGAGCTGCCTTGACTGTTTGTTCTACCGAAACTTGACCATAGCTATATGAATATTGTCCTTGTTAATATTTTCATTTTTAATTTTTACAAGAATTTATAAACTCCTTGCCAATTTCATAATCAAAGTAGCCACAAATCCTTAGAATGGAAAAACAAACTTATAAGCCCCACTACAATTTCCATTGAGCCAGACCATCAGGTCTTTTACACTCTTTACATCCTCGTCATCATTAAAATCACTTGCAGTGGTCATACTAGCCTCTCCCTCATCATATTCATCCACTAAGTTTTAACCTAACTTGCTTAACCAAACCCACCAATTCTGAGATACTCTGCAATATATAAAATGTTTTGGAAACATGTACTCAATTATTAAAGTCCTGTGTACCACATAAAATAGTTAGGAATTCATACTCATTACAGTCCAAGACACCAAATCTTATAATGCTTTTATTGCCCCCAATTTATTATACCTGCCAAGGCAGGTATATAGTTATCATTTAGTCAAATAATAGTTTTGACTTTAATTAATTTATATACTTTTTCATATATAGTTATGAGGTTGGTAGTTATCCATGAGTGTGTGGCGTGAGTGTGGAAGAGGGAGGTTATCGCAGCGTGGGGAAGTGTCGAGGAGGCGTGAGGCATGAAGGAGCTGGTGCACGTGATGAAGGCTAGCATGAGGTGGGTGGAGGAGGGATAGGTAATGAATGAAGTGGCATGTGGACCTTGTGGGTATGCATAGAAATGGAGAGGAATGGATAGGAGAGTTGTGGGAATGCAGGGATGAGAGGAATGAAGAGAGGGGGATGAGTGAAATGGAGAGAGTTTTGTGGGAGAGACGGTGCACGTGAGATGGAAGTTGTGGAGCGTGTAAATGGAGAGAGTGAGATGGAAGATGTGGAAATGGAGAATGAAAAAGTGAATGATTTTCCTGAGGAAGAAAATGAGAGTGTGCAAGAGCCTGAATCTCTGATACCACTTGTAAGGGAAATAATTTACATGATGGAATATTTATTAATATATATATGTTTTTGAATAATTGAATGATGATGAATACATAGAATGGACCATATTAAATATGGTCGATGGGGGAAGAGACATGTTTATTTATAAATAGACAGGTTATTTAATAAATAATAAATAGTAATTATTTAACCTGTAAGAACTAATAAATTAATTAATATCTATAGCATACATAATAACCAATTAGGTTTATTACAGGAAACCTTGAAGCATTTTGGTGATATGAAAGAATTAGAGAATGATTGTTGTTGGGAAGCTTCAAGAACATATGTTAGCTTGGGGGAAAATGTTTAATTGCAGTTCTACTTGCAATTAGAGAAGCAATGTCGAAAATGGAAGTTGACTATTTACACCTACTTTCTAATAGAGATTATCTTCTCATGATTGCTAAGATGTAACATGGTGCATAACTAGAAGAAGAAGAAGAAGTCAATAGTATCACTCATGAGCTTGAGATCACCCATGATTCCTTGAAGCACACTCAAAGGGCACTTCAAGAATTAGAGATATAGGATGAGAAACTTCATAGGGAACATGAAAGAATACACTCTTCCTCATACAATTTAGAAAACCAATTGTACATGGTTGATTATACACATGATGTGATGGAGGAGCATCATGTGAGGGTTGGGAATGAGGATATTTTAGAGATCCAGGTGCTTGAGTAGAAATTCGACATGGAGGATGTTTGTTAGGCACTTATTTTGCACCAAGAAGAACATTGGCCACCTCATTGGAGGAAAGAAACAGTCATGGAGGAGGCAGATGACAACATTATTTATGGACCAATCAACAGAGGAGGATATGCATCCACATATTTGATGTATGGACCTTGCAGGGAGTTGAGGCTGGCCTATTTTCCATCATCCCAAACATCTTTGACAACCATAACACATGGGGATGTAGTTGGGATATGTGGTTTGAAAAAGGGATTTTTTGTGATGATTCCATATGAGGAGCATGGTACACACATATATGCTTCTTTGTTTGATTGTGATTTTCTCGTCGTACACTTGGGTTTGACAAACACATCATTCCCTTTTCAATCTTGTGAGAAACAAATGAATCTACTGACAGTATCTGATTTGTTCATCATACATCGCAGAGCATGGGAGTTCCACTTGAGTCAGTTGGGTGGAAGAAGTGATAGTGACGTGAGGCATAAGATCAGAGTGCAAATTGAACAAGAGGAGATTCATAGAGTTTCAAATCAACATTGGGAGTGATGAAATTCCAATTTGGTTGTGGGATCCTAGTATTACTTGGTTCGAGTGTCTTAGATCCACACTACATTTCTCAGGTTCATTTAGGACCCTGAGATCATTTTAGGACTCTGTTGTTTCATCTAAGTTGTTGGAAAGACAATTGGGGAGATAGATCTTTCTCTAGAGGGAATGATTGTTATCAGAGTGGCACAACAATAGCATGGTGGTCCCTTTCTGAGGTTAGTTGTTGAGCTTAGAGATCCAGTTGCAAAGAAAACTTTTAGCAGCAGTCCTAGAGGTGAGAGTCATTTTGGCTTTCATGTGGTGATATTTTTAGTAGTCCAAGTGTTGGGGATTTGAGTGGTTACATTCTAGAGTTATTCTTATTGATGGAAGTGGTTAGGAGGCTTCCTATGACATTACTTTGTAAGAAAATAGATTGAGCATAGTATACTACACCTCCTTTCGAATGATTTGGAACCATGACAACATTTTCAACCTTAGTGTGGTTTAGATTATGGGATATAGAGTTGATCATTTGGTCCACTTGATATCTCAACCTTATGAACAGTCATCATTAAGGAAGGAGCCAGAAAAATCAATAAGCATAAGTTGGGGAAGAATAAGAAGCATTACCACTCCCAGGTTTAAATTGCTTGAGGACAAGCAATCTTAGGTGGGGAGGACTCTCATATCCCCAAATTTTTGCTATGGACCACTCCATTGAACTAGGGGGATGCATTGGATTAAGTCACTTGGTAATTAATTTCATGAAAAATTATCAAGGTGGTGATGTGGGTAAAATATTTGTATAGTTTGATGTCCAAATTATGAAATGATGCAACATTAGGAAAAATTGGACAAGGAGGGTGCATAAGGAGGTTGATTGGGCTCCACATGAGTTGTAACTCCCTAAAATGTGAATTCTAAGGTGTAAGAATACATTATGAAGCAATAAGTTTGAATTTGTAACTTCCCAAGCCAAAAATAGCAAAGGGAAGGTGCACTTGAGGAGGAGTAACTCCCAAGGAATCTCATGAGTTGGTTCCAAGTTAAAAATAGCCAGTGAGGGTACATTTGTGGACAAATAACTCCCAATGGCGATTTATGACACTATGAAAACATATATAACACCTTATGACACCATATGACATTCTCTAGGTCCTATTTTAGCCAAGGATGGCACTAGAGGTGAAGGTGGGCCCACATGAAGGTGCAACTTCCCCCAAAATGGACTATGCAAAACCAATTCGAATTTCCAAGAGAGGAAAAGTACTATTGGGTCAAATAATAGTAGGAAAGGATGTAAATGTGTTATAAGGACATCTTCTCTCATGAAAATAACATTTATTAATATTTTATTAAATAAAGTTATGAGAGAATTCTATAAGGAAGTGGAAGGGCCCAAGGAAGTCTATAAGAAGGATGAAGGTCTATTGGGAGGGATATTTTTGACATTTTGATTTTGAATATGAGATATCTTGTGGCTTTTCAACCTTGGGAGATTTTCCCCTTACAATTGTAAAATAGTTTCGGTGCTGAAAGAATCCACCCTAGCTATTAGAGAGGAGATCGTCTAGATCTCTTCACTGAGCTTCATTGCAGCTAATTATTGAGAAGAGAAGTCACTTTCATATTTCTTTACAAAGATTTATTGTAGATGTTTATGTTCATATACACTAGTGGGGTCAAATTATTGATGGTGTGTTCAAGTTCCAATCAGTGGAAGTGTGAAGTTGTGGAGTTCAGGACAACAACATTTGTATTCATTTCTGCTAAAGGAGGGGACACTTGTGATCATCTAGATCTTCTAGGGGATGTTCTAAAGGGTGTATATCATACATATTTGATGGAGGGAACACTTTGGGAGACATATATGATATTTGGGGTCAAAATATTGATAATAGAGGGCATAATAGTGAAGGAAAAACACTCATTTGGAGTAATAAATCTTCCTCTTTTCTCTATGTATTTGCTATAGCCATTCCTTCTCTCTCTATATCAGATCTTCTTATGCATTTCAAGCTCCCATACTAGACATTGATTTAACCTTTGTAAATGCCCCATTATTAATGAAAATCATAGTGTTATTCCTCATATATGGTCGACTATTCAAGCACTAGTCAAACAATGTGTGGATCTGTAAATATAATTGTAGATATGTGAATGTATGACTGTGTAAACTTAATGAGTGGGTTTGATTCATTCATATGAGGATATGATAAATGTTAGTAACATATTTGGATGGTTTCAAAGGTCTTTGGAATCTCTTTGTATCCATTTGGAAGTTTAATTATTGTGAGTGTTCTAAATATTGCATTAGGGTTTTGAGGGTCAAAAGTTACTTTCTGGTTTGACCATTTCTTGAGTTTTCTTGTGTTTTGAAACCTATTTTGTTGTATAGGGAGCATTGTTTATAGTAGGTAAAAAAAATTATTTCACCCAAAAAGGTTTCTATATGCCTGAGATATGATCATTTTACCAGTCAGTGAATTGGTACATTTATGCTTGCACACCCTCAGTTAGAAATGTCTATGTAGTCTAAGTTTCAATGTCCAAAGATTATGTGTGTGAGACATTCAGTGGATCTAGGGTGTCTTTGGTAAAAGTTGAAGCATCTTGGGAGAAATTTGAGTGAGTTAGGATCCATTTAGGAAGAGTTGGAAACCCAATGTTTTGTGTGGGAAGATTTGAACTAGTGCTCCTAGTTTCAAACCCAGTGGTTCTCTGTGGTTGGATTGGAGTAGATAGTTCATAGTATTAGATAGGGGATATGATTGAACATATTACAATGGTTTGTAAGCATACATTGTGGGATACACCATAGTATTCATATTCCTTTAGACATAATAAAATCATTGTCTAGACCAAGTTAGAAATCAACATAGTTACTATTGAAATATTGGAGATAATATTCCTATTATTTAATTGGGGATATTACAACCTTTATTGAGTCAGAAGTTACTAATATGTCTTGTTTGCAAGCTGTTAAATATACCCTTGAGAGGTTGCTGTGCTCCCATGGTTAAAAAAAAGCATAAATGATAAATATAACTATATATGACCATGTGAGTATTGTCTTGGTTAGTACTTTCTCCATCCTCTAGTTACTATACAATGTACACATTCAACATCAAATATTTTTAAACTAATTACTTAGGAGCATATATATATATATATATATATGACAAGTAAAACAACATGCCCCTGCAAGTAATGTCCTTGTTCGTAATATTTCCATACATGTGATTACAATACTTTTAGTACTCTCTACACCCTCTAATTACTATACTAATTATTTAAGAGCATAAATGAGAAATACAACTATATATATATAACAAGTAAAAACAACATGAACACGTGAATACTATTCACAATGTTTATAATGGATTAGCCACTAGATAGAGACGTTTTAATTTTAAAAGGGATAACTTTCCTTCGAATGGAGTGTACATGGATAAAAAAAATGGTGTTCCAATCATTAATGCTAAAAAGGATATGTCTTTTTGACATTAGGCTTGGGACGTGGTAGAGGGAAAGAAAGTTAAGAGGAATTCTTAAAACATTTTACTTGCAAAGTATTTACACTGATGTTAAAGTTGAGCTATAACAAAACATGAAGGAAGTGAAAAAGTGTGATAGATAAAGATGCATAGAGTTTTGAAAAATAAAGAAAAAATTATGTATTATCTTTATGACTAAATTTACCTAGCACAAGATTCATGGATTTCTCAAAGATATATATTTAATTATTAGTTGTATGCTTCCTATTTATTGTAATAATGTGAATTCAATTGATTACAAATTAAGTGATTCAAAGGCCCAACAATGTGGTAAAATAATAAACAAATATTAGATATAAACATTGTAACCAGATCATAAATTTTAACACAAAAACACATAGTGATACCAATGCAATAAAATGATTATAAATCAACATGTTAGATGCTTTTAAAAGATGGAATATGCGAACATGAAAAAAAAGAAAAGAAATGCCCACAATTTCTCAGGTTCATCCAATGGTTATTGTTTGCTTTTCAAAATTGTCATTAAGCCACACATTTGCAGTTAAACTTACTAATAAGTTCCTAATGTCATTATAATTTACACCCATAATGTGTGGGCTATAGTGTTGAAACTTTGACACTGAAAAATCTAGAAGATCAAACACAATCTTGATACATTGTGAAAACATTCATACTCAAAGATAATGAAATTATGGTGATTGTAGGATTTGAAAAGATTAGGCATGGGAACAAAATGTGATGCCAATTCTCATATAAAAAAGGATTAACAATGTTCATAATCTGCCCGGATGTGGGTGATAACTTTGGCGACATCCGTCCCTCTTTCTGGCCACCACAAAGAGCACGTGTTGCCCCTTTGGAAACCCAATGAGACAACGCACCTCTTCAACATATGCAACGTTCTCTGCGCGTGGGAGAAGTTTCCTCGGTCACTTCGGCTCATGCGAACCGGGCTGGCGAAGGTCTGTCCTCCTAGGTGCATTCATGGCTCTGCAACGATGGTTAATGTTTGCAGGTACGTGGAATGATAGGTGTCCTATTCAGAACGAGGTCGAGTTTTATGCCTTGGTTAGAAGTGTTGTTGGGTTTGCAATGCGGCGGGAGGTTTGCAGAGTCTTTGTTTCAGTTTGCTCCAGGTTCAGTACAGGTAAGAACGCTCCTCTACGTATTGGTTTCAGGCTTAGGTTGGCAGCCATGTCCCGACAAAGAGGAACTCCTAGACGAGCTAGCACGGGATGGGGCAAATCCTAGAGGGGTTGCAATTCTTAGACCCCGGCGGACTATGAACCTCACATCTCTCTACGCGTCCGTGTTTTGGTGGAAGCCTGGGAGAACCAAGTCCTCAACCACAAGCTCTCAACGAGTGAGGAGGGCAGTCAAATTAACCACTATTGGATGCTGAAGAACATGCTCTACAACCTGGTGGAGGACATGCTCAGTAATTGGTCTAATGCTCGAATAGTTGTTCACTCCATGAAAGCTAAAATTGCAGAGATTGATGCCCAGCTCACAGTCATGGACAACTCCTTTTCATGGAAAGGTACAGCCAACATCTCTAGTATGAACGTGCACAAAGCGGGGGGCTGTGCTCAGGGTGGTGGTGCTAGTGGCAGTGAATCTGGTGGCTGGGCTCTCACGAGTCTCGATGGAAGCCGTAGTGTAACTGGTTGATCTATGAAAGCGCCCCGTGTCAAACTTTTTTCAGTTTTGTCTACCGTGGTGCCTCTCCTTAAGTGTCTGGAGGATTCGTCAGCCCAGCAGTCTGAGCAGCAGCCGCATTCTCTTTCTACGGCACCGAATGCAGCCACCACTTCAACCACTCTGTCGCAGGAAGAACGATGGGCCTACCCCATCACTGAAGAAACCCCTACAGTTTAAATGATCATTCCTACCAGGTTTTTTGGTCAAGTCTCTAGTGGTTTTTGGTTAGGTTTAAGTATTTCTCATGATACTGTCTGTTTTTACTTCTGTTTGGAAAATCTTCGGCTTCGCTCTTATATAGGAGCCAGTTGCATCTATAATGGATCACTGTAACTAAGTCTCTCACTCATGGACCTCTTTATCGTGAACATGGTCAGAAGGCTAGTATTTTTTGAGAGGCTCTCGAGGGGGTTTTGCCTCCTTCAGCCTCAGGTAGCCAAATTATCTTTATGTAATTTTTTTGCCTCTGTAATATAATATATTTGTGCAGCTTACAAAAAAAAAAAACAATGTTCATAATCCATAAATTCAAGTGAAGATTTAGAAAGACAAGGTGTCCAGTCTTCTTTGGGAATCTTTCATTAAGTGACACTAATATGCTATAAATGGGTCAATTTTATGGTAAGATTATTTAGGGGCGAGCTATGTGAAGGATTTAATATTGTGGAATGGAACACTACATCAAAAAAATAGATGAGAACCAAAAGGAATGCAAATAATTTTTTTGTTTCTATGCAACATACAAGTATTGTAAGTTAAACTCTAAATCATGTTCACATTTCACATCCATCCTTACATAATATGGAAGGTACAAGATTCATTGAGCAGTCAAGAATTTTCAATGCACTTGTCAATTGGTTGTTGAAAATGTTATCCTTATTCTAAAATTTTATAAATTTTGTTATCTTTCATAAATAACAAGTAATTAATTAATTTTTATAAATTTTGTTATCTTTCATAAATAACAAGTAATTAAAAAAATTTACAATTTTTTTAAGTGTAATTTTTGAATTACTCTTTAAAGAAAAGTTTGCACCCGTAGAAAAACCAAAAAAACCGAAACTAAAAATAAAAAATTGATCACTCAGTGCTATATAAGTATTGTCTTCGTTAATTTTTTTTTTCAGCATTTATAAGCTTCCTGCCAATTTCAGAATCAAAGTAGCGAAAAATCCAAAGACTAGAACCTAAAACTAGAAACATAAACTTATAAGCCCCAGTGCTATTGCCTTTGAGCCAGCCCCGCTGGTCTTTTATACTCTTTCCATCCTCATCATCATTAAAATCACTTGTATTTGTCATATTCATTTTGTTTTTTACAAACCAAGAATCTGTGTTCTTGTACAGAACTTGAGTAGATCACTAAGTTCAAGTAATTGTAGCATTAAACTTGAGCTCGGGCTAGACTTAGTTTGAATGTGAGAACAATCTGTCTAGCGGCAAGTAGAACTGTCACAGTGGTTGCACAAGGCATTAAAGGATGACAACACCTCCCGCAAGATAATACTACAGTCCCCCCTTGTACACAATGGATCTAGAGCTCAAGTAGATCATCGAGTCCAAGTAATTGTAGAAGTAAACGTGAGGCCGGGCCAGCCTTAGTTTGAATAAGAGAACACTATGGTCCCCCAACAAGGAAAATAACTTGGGCTTCCATTTAGCAAGAGGCCCCACCCCTGGCTCACAAAGTGAACCCCTCATCATAAAATTTAAACATGAGACCTCATGAGGACCAAATCCCACAAAAACCAACGAATCTTTCATCATCATATTCATATTCATCCACTAAGTTTTAACATAACTTGGTTAACCAAACCCACCAATTCTCAGATATTTATATCCACTCAGTTTTAACCTAACTTGGTTAACCAAACCCACCCATTTTCAGATATTCTGCAACATATAAAACGTTTTGGAAACATGTACTCAATTATTAAAGTCCTGTGTACCACATACAATGGTACAGTCCAAGACTCCAGTGAGTCCAATCTTATAATGGTTTTATTGCCCCCAGTTTATTAAAATAGTATTATTCGATGTCAGATTTTGGATAGATGGGACCCTGCAGCGCCACTTAGTTAAAGCGAACCTGACAGGAGATGTATACAATTCAATTACACCAAGTACGGGAGGGATGGGTGTTTTCCATTGAAACACAGAGATCTGTCAATATAGGCTGCACGGCCAAAGCCAAGTGCAATTTTCTTTTTGACTACTCGGATTATTTTCGTCGAAATTCTGTAAATTTAACTTAATTTAATTTATGTTATTTGTTGGATGATTTTAACCGTAAAAATGAAATCTAGTAAAAACCTCAACATCTACATTCCGTAATAAGATCTAGCAATGTTACGCCGCACGCGTTTTGAAAAAAATAAGTTTACGTCAACTCGGTTCTCTAGATATTGAAAATCTCGACTGGCAATATCTTATCTCAATAAAAAAAAATAGTACAGAGATTATATTTGTCGGAGCGCCCTATATACTGGACAGACTTATATTGGACAGACTTTCTCTCGGGAGGGGAGCCTGTCCAGTGCACTGGACAGGAGGACAGGCTCTCCTCCCGAAGGAAAGACTGTCCAGTATAATCCAATGGTGTGCACTGGACAGGCTCCCCTCCCGAGGGAAAGTCTGTCCAGTATATAGCCACCGCCATATTTGTCCGAAAGTAAACTTTTGAACCGACCGTTTGCACCGGACGACCGCGGTCGTCGGACATGACCACGGTCGTCCGATCGGGTCCGATCTGTGCAAACGGTCGGTTAAATAGGATTCTCCCATTTATCCGCCGCTTTCAAGTCACAACGTGAATCCCACATTGCTGTACGTTGTAAAAAGTCGGATAGTTTGGCCGCAGGGTCTTTTCAGCCAAAGATTTAGTTCAAAATTCGATTTCAAGCTCGCCATGGCTATGGAATTCGACACAATATAGTCGGTCGGACTTATGTGAATGGATGCTTTATAAATCAATCAATCTGTATGTCTGTAAACTCGGCAAGTTTTTGTGATTTGTGATAATGGCGGCTCCTCTGTATCATATCAGAGTCCCTAAGGCTCTGCTGCATGCTGCCTTTATAATGGGATCTGTAAGGCATTCCATCTACAGCGTTCTTGGGTTTTTTAAGGAACTTGCTGGAGTTGTGTGGCCAGGCCACGCTGCAATGTCAAGCCCTGTTCTTGTGCCTGAGGATCCTCAGCGCCGAGTGCTTCGGCTGGAAATGTTTGGTGTGATACAGGAGGAACTGGGGGATGACCTTAAGAACGACGACGCTGTCTGTGCTGTTTGCTTGAGCGAGTTTGCCATGGATGACAAGGTCCTGCTGCTCACTAATTGCTGTCACGTTTACCATGAAACTTGTTTGATGAAATGGCTTGATGTCCAGCAGAAGAGCTGTCCTCTCTGTAGATCTCCCTTAACCACAGATTGAAACAAGAAAAAATATTCCTGTGATTACAGGAATATAGCGATGAACTCGAAGGTATGTTAGACGATCCATGTCGGCACGCTGTGTTTGTAACTAATTTGTAGTGAATGAAAGCTGTTGTTTAATATTTCTAATTAGTTTACATTTTCTACAGCATCATCTTCAACTTATAGTTTATGTCAACTGCAACAATTTGATTTGTATTGTTTTGGGACTTATATATCGATCCTTAGCCGCCGTGTTGTGTTTGTATTGAATGAAACCAGTGGTTGGTTGATTAGTATTGATTCATCATCTTGTTTATCTTAGAAGAATTTAGTATTCTTTTACCATATTTGTCTAAATTTATTTCAAATTTTATGTACAATGGAATTTATTATTTACATTTAATTAAATTTTATTTTAAAACTATTTTAATTAGTAACATAGATATATTAACCTAGAGGAAAATGAATAGTTTAATTTTCAGGGAAAATGAAGTTCAATTTTCAGGATGTGTGCATTTTTCAGAGAGGGATGAAGTTAGGAGTTTATGAAGTTCAATTTTCAGGATGTGTGCATTTATTAGAGAGGGATGAAGTTAGGAGTTTATGAAATTTAATTTTTAGGATGTGTGCATTTTTCAGAGAGGGATGAAGTTAGGAGTTCAAGCCTTTGACTCCTTTTGGGTTAGGCTTTTCATCCTTTACCATCCTCACTATGTATGGAACTCTGTTTCTCTTAATATGTATATTATTTGAATCATAACGAGCCTATATTTATTTCAAACCTTGATCAAGCCTTCGACAAATATAGAGAGGTATATATATATATATATTATTTGAATTATAATGAGCCTAGATTTATTTCTAACTGTGCTTCGTGATGAAGCATTTATAGGTAAAATTTTACATCTCCAAAAATTTGATAAGCATATGGATCTATAATGGTTTTATAGGTAGACATAAATATTTTAATAATTTTTGGTTAGGTTGTTGTATCCAGCCCATATTATGAGGTAATGTTATGTAATTTGACATATTTCAATTTATCAAATAATAAAAATTCATATTAAAATTAAAAATTAAAATATGTGGGCTTAAATTTTTTTAAATATGTTTTAATGAAAATTACATAAATATTTATATGTTAATTTAATAATCACTATTATTTATGCAGTATAATTTTTTTTTGGAAGTGTAAAATCTAAGATAAAAAAATTTACACTTTAAGAAATTGACCCCTCTCTATGCTTGATAAATCAAGGTTTCAGATTGACCTATGATGGTGATTTTTTATTAAGGTGAGCTGATATGGTAGTCTCACTTTACATAACTTTAAATGACAACATTTCTCATTGAGAGGGATCCAATTTCTTAAAATGTAATTATTTTGTATATATATATAAATTTTTATTATGTATTTACATTTATTTAACATATAGCAATATTTTTTATTTGTTCTATAAATCAAAGAAAATAGTTCACCCTTAAGTAATTTAAAATAAATATGTCTTCACAACCTAGAATGCTGAATGAAAAGGTAAGACCACTATGCTCTTAATACTAGATCCATCAATCTTTAAAGAAATGAAAGAAAGAGACAAGCGACAAAGGGACAACATTTAGGTGTACTTCTTCAACCAAGTTTCAACATGGTTAAATAAAGCAAGGCCACAACTAGTTAAAAAAAGAAGAAGGGAAAATAAGAAAAAAAAGGAAAAAGATTATATTAGGGCTTTATATTGTTAATGGACATAAGGTTGTAGGGAGGACAAGTTTTGTACATGATGTTAGTCCCTAATAAAAAAGTCGAACCATAATTATTTCAATGTGAATGTTTCTAATCACTCATTATCAATGTTTTTTCCTTGGACATTTCACCCATGTTCAAGATCACAAGAAGCTTAGTATGTTGCAAAACTCTATGGCCTAACTTATATAGAAGGATAAGAAACTATATATTGGTACATGGCTAGTTTCTTATCATTCTCTATAAATTAGCTTTTCTAACTTCCTAAGCTTCTTGTGATCTTGAAGATGGGTGTAGTGTCTTCTTGAAAGACATTGATCTTTCAAATCTTCTACACCTCTACAAGTTTTAACAAAAACCACAATTAGTTTTAAAAAATGGGAAAATATTATATTAGGGTTTTATATTGTTAATGATTTTTTTGTAGGGAGGATAGGTTTTTTCTTGTTTATTTATCATATAATAACTAGCACAACCACTTAGCTTGTGGTGAGTGAACAACCATAGGCCACTAGTTAAATGCCACTAACAAGTGACTTGTCTCTGTGAGTTATCCATGCATAGCTACTAGTTATTTTTTATTTTTTATTTTTTTAATAATTGTTTATTTTCAATTTGGAACTAGTGCTATAAAATCAATCTAGACAATACGAGTGTCCCATCCTCTTGCAATCTAGGAAAAACATAAGAGCTAGTCCACCCCAAATTCTAAACTAATATAATCATAAAGTGGCCAATGAAGCTCATTAGTGCACCCAACCACTTAGTTTTGTACATGAAGACTACTAGCTCTTAAACAAAGGATAAATATTAAACTAATTACCAATAGTTATAGTTAGATGGCTGGGTGTTAAGCAAATGCTAGACATTAAAATAATTATTATAGTGTTATAGTGATCTATTTATTGTATATCATAAACATTAAACTAATTAATATATACATAAAACAAATATTATTTAATAAGCAAAATTGTTACCAATTTATTTAGCTAATCTTGGTTGTATGCTTGTTACATTTGGGTTAATCTTGTTAATAAGCTCAAGGAAGCCCAAAATCTCATATAATATCTAAACACCTATGAACCTAAATATAAACACTCATTCGTGTAAAAATGTGTCACTAAAAAAATAAAAATAAACAAAGCTACTCTATTTGCCATCTTTAACTTAATTACATATATAAAGCTAAAAATTGAAATAATTAATATAAATACATTCTTCATCTTTTCATTTCTAATTAAATGCAAATAGATTACGATAATAATTAATAGATAATTTCTAATTTGGCTTGGGTGATAAAGCAAAATGAAAGAGATACAAAAGTTGAATTTATCCCTTAAAGAGTGAGGATCTTAGGTATATGAATATTTTAAGAGGAATTGTATTTAAAAAAAGAAGTAAAAGTTGAATTTATTCCTTAAAGAGTGAGGCTCTTCGGCATATGCATATTTTAAGAGGAATTGTATTTAGAAAAAGAAGAATTTATCCCTCTTAGCCATATGCATATTTTAAGAGGAATTATATTTAGAAAAAGAAGAAGCAAATAGAAGAAAAACAAAATTAGCAAAGGTTGAGTGTCTATTTGAAAATTTCTAGTATTCCTATAAAATAAAAAAATTTCATAACATTTTTATAAAGAATACAAGTGACCTAATTTTTAAGGAGCATTCACTCATAAAAACCATTGTTAAAGAATATGGAAATCATTCTTATAAAGTATAGAAGCAACCTAATTTTTAAGGAGCATTCACTCATAAAAACCATTGTTAAAGAATATGGAAAACCCTTTTTTAAAGTAATAATGTGGGTTTTGACCTCTAATTATAGGTGAAATATACACAATAGGTAGAAAAATAAGTATTTATTTTATAGGAAAGTGGATAAGTAATCAAAATGAACTATACAATAGGTAGAAATTAAGCATTTATTTCATAGGAAAGTGGATAAGTAATCAAAATGAACTAGGTAGAAAATAAACATTTATTTCATAGGAAAGTGGATAAATAATCAAAATGCTACACAAAAATAGTTATGTCTTCACTATGCCACATACAAGTTTTATTTAAGTGGCATAGTAAAGATCATAGTTAAAGGATATGGAAATCCTTTTTTATAGTAAAAATGTGAGTTTTGACCTCTAACTATAGGTGGACTATACACAATAGGTAGAAAAATATAGTATTTATTTCATAAGAAAGTGGATGAGTATCAAAATGAACTATACAAAATAAGTATAAAAATAAGTATTTATTTCATAAGAAAATGGATAAGTAATCACATTAGTTATATCATTTGAATTGTTATGTCTTCACTATGCCATATACCGGTTTTATTTATGTGAGATGGTAAAACATAACTAAATGTAACATTTTAATTATCACATACAAATTTTATTTATTACACTTATATTATACTAATTAGATGAGTGTACTTTTATAACTTCAATTATTCTAACTTTCAAGTATATAGTACGAAAATTCATCATACTCTACCATTAAAGTTATTAAAATTTACTTTTACATAATTTTCTCACTTGACCATTATCCAAGGCCTTAGAATGATGCATCTCACTTGACCATTATCCAAATTTCTCAAATGCTAAAGCCTTACATTGATACGATAAATTTTGATAAAAAAACATTTTTTTTAAGAAAAGTTCATCAAAGCATCAGACATCTCTTCGTCACCAAATCATTGTCCAAATTTCTTACGTAATAAACTAGACTGAAATATTTTTTTAGTGTCATATTCCAGTAGGTAGCAAACTGCCATTTTCACTATTTGTGATACGAAATAAAAAGCTAAAACTTGCATGTAACAAACTACATATAAAAATTTCACATTAATGTCATTTCCACTATTTGTGGTAAGAAACATAGAGCTGTAACTTATATGAAAGAAAAGATAAAACATGAGAACTCAAAGAATTGTAGTAAGTATGAACAACTTCTATGATTTGACTCTAGTAGTATTCTAACCGTTTTACAATTCACTTTCTAAAATATAAAATTACACATTTGGAAATCAGTGAACATCATGCCCTATCTATATGTGCACAACTAGAGTGCTCTTAAATATGATTACCAATAGGTTCACTTTCTAATTACTCTCTCTCTATATATAAAAGACATTTTGAAATCAGTGAACATCATGCCCTATCTAGATGCACACACAACTATAATTAACAATTCAATCTATTTAAAACTAGAAAAGGGAGATGCCCTCAAGGTGAATGGATTGGTTCTGATAATGAGTTCTGGGACGACAAGCAATATTTAGCATGCTATAGAGCATTTAATGTGGCTGTAGCAGACTTGATAACCATTGGATCTCGAGCAGCTCAAGATCTAACGGTCATCAAACATGCTTCTCTGCAGCATGCTAAATATTGTTTGCCTTCTGGGACAACCTGCCTTCCTATTCCTTGTTAGTTCCTCCACTTAAAAATGGAAAAGAGAGATGTCTTCAAGATGAATGGGTTGGTCGTGATGCTAAATATTGTTTGCCTTCTGGGACAACCTGCCTTCCTATTCCTTGTTAGTTCCTCCACTTAAAAATGGAAAAGAGAGATGTCTTCAAGGTGAATGGGTTGGTCGTGACATGGTCATGACAGTGAGTTCTAGTACAACGTGCCTTACTATTCCTTGCCAGTTCCTCTAGATTAAACTTGAAAGTGAAAGAGATGTCTTCAAAGGTAATTGGGTTGGGTATAACTATGAGTTCTAAAAGAACGTCCTTGTTGTTCTCTATCAGTTCCTCCAGCTTTAGCTTGAAATCTTTACCTTTTTCATTTGAACATAAAAAGAGAGCAATAAACTGTAATAGGGATGGCTTGTAAATATGAGCAATAACCTGTAATAGGGATGGAATATTAATATGAGAAATAAACTGTAATAGGGATGGCATATAAATATGGGCTTGCTAAGGTTAGAGCAGAACAAGTTTATGGAGAAAGCGAGCTTGGAAAGGAATGTCTAGTAAACATTAGTTGTTGAACCACTATGGTATCCTAATTTATAGAATAGGGATGGGGCAGCTGTCACGTACCCCAATTTTAATAACATTTTATGTTTAATAAAACATTATATTTTACTTTTATTGTAAAGTTTATAACTATTGACCATGTGGGGTCAAAGATGACTTTAATTAATTATGTTGAATATTTTATATTTAGTAAAAAAAGATGAGATAAATAGCCTAAGGAGGCTGTTGAATGAGTGTCCACTGACCCACTAGGAGGAATAAACTGGGGTGAGACTAAACTAACACATGGCAGCATCCTCAACTACTTCTAGATATTGCAAGGGCCAACTTCCCTAATTTTGTGGTCATGTTCCCCAAGAAAGTGGAAAAAAGCACGTGGCTCATTAATTGAAAAATTGACCAAAAAGACCTAGGCATGCATATATCTATCCATCGAATTCAGCATGAGGTTGTTCAATCATTACCGTGTGAAATTTTTGAAGTAGAGAAAGGTGTACAAGAGATTCGATGAGGGGAAAGGGAGAAGTGGATTAAGTGATTAAGATTGTTTACAGAACTAGTGCAGCTTGTTAGTTGAGTTCTTTATCGCTGAGGACAGAAGTATTGTTGTTAAGTACTTTTGTGGAGTTGTAGGGTTATTTAATTCCATTTCTTCACACAGTGCTTTCATCTCGGTGAATCAATGGAAAGGCTTGGGGATCTTAAGACAAGCAATTGAGCTATCTTCAGGAAAAGGTTGGGTGGAATGGGCTCCTTGGGTTGTTTGTCTCTTCTACAATTATCTAGGTTTTGAGTTGTTCTGGTTATTATCTATATATTTATTTTGTATCTGAAGAAATTTATGAATGTTAAAAGCTTCCTCATAAATATTATTGTTTTTTTGTTAGGAATATATTTTTATGTCTTAACAATTTATCAGTAGATGAATATTATTGTTTATCCAGAATTTTTCATAGTAAAACTCGGTACGCTATCTAGAAACAACATTATATGTTCATATATAGTTTTCATTATAGTATTATGGATGTTGAATAATTAGTATTACTCTAATTATTTTCTATACACCTGTAGCAATAGATATAAGTTGCAGAAATATATATAAGTTACAAAAATATATATAAGTTACATAAATATATGTATAGATTACAGATATATATTTAGGTTGCAGAACAAGTAAAAAGGATAAAAAAATAGTGTTAATACCCATTAACTAAACAATGAATAGTTTATAGTAATTCTGGTTCTTTTTATTTTTAACGCAAAAACAATTGAAAAATGCAAATTTTTCTTTATGTTATTACTTTATAACATATTTATGATTTCTAAACCAAAAATTATCTCTGTTTTACCAGAACGGTCATTAAAGCTTAAGGTTCAAACACTATGAGGTAAATTATTGTCAAAATTTACTTATTATCCAATTTTGCAATCGAAAGGATTTTTTTTTTTTTTACTTCTACCAGACTCACATAGCCAAGAGGTCATTTTCGTTTACAAATGACTTAGGGCAAAATACATGTAAATAATTATTCATATAAAGATTCACAGTTGTGAGGCTCATGTATTCCAAAAGAAATATCAATTAGGGTTTTCCATAGTACAGTTTTTAAGCAATATACAACCATATTAACTAACACACTTTCCTACAGTTAGAGGTCAAGACTTTGAAACCGTAAGGGTAAATCTCTTACAAAACGTTTATAACTAATACATTTAGGATTTTCATTTAAATGCCAAATTAAAAACTAACTCTGTGTAAATGTCTGATTAAACAAAAGACAAATCCTATTTTAAATAATTATACTTGTTAGGTCGAAGATATAATGCCAGCATTATCAAGTATTATCCTTTTAAATATCTTCATTGAAATATCCTATTTCTTTTAATAGAAAACAAAATGATTTAAACCCTAACCAATTTATCCACATGGATAAAAGAAAGTCTCGGTAGATAAATAATTTATCAACGTAGGCTTATTTCAAAACTTAGAAAATACACAAAAATGCTTGAAGATTTAATATTAAAAATCTATAGTTTCGTAAGCAATTTTTTTTACAGAGGTTATATATCCACAAACGGTTTTACGATAGAAAACTATCCGTATTTTTTTTTTACCCTAATCCTTTTTTTTTACAAGAGCCGTAGCTCACTGGTGAAACCCTAAGGGTCTTTCACTAAAGATGGCCATATGGCCTATATCAATATTCCAAAAACCAAACAAGATTTAACCACTAGTAAATTTTCAACATCACAGTAATAATCCACATAAATACTTTGACAACATTGCAGAAACATTCACGAAGAAGGGTACGCCACGGTTGGGACTGAGGCTTACTAAGCCTATTGTGCTCACACCCTTGACCTTCAGAGAAAATCGCCTTCAACACTCAACTGTGCGATGCCAAGTAATTCCACCTACATTAAAACAGGAAATGATACAACTGGTTATTAAGAAGCTTAATTTTAAACAAAATAAAAGAGAATTGCTTAAAGGTTACATTATAACTTACTAGTCTTGCATGTATGACGAAGAAGCAACAAAGGCGATGAACCAAAGCTTTAAGTCTTCTAGCGCTGTGAGAAAACAAGGAGTGACCATTGATTGACATTGAGCTTACGGTCATGGCGATAAACCAGAGCTCCAAAACTGCTAATGCCACGACTAAGCTCGAAGGACGATTTAGGTAAGGAATCAGAGAAACTAACTAGCTATTATCATGACCAAGTCAAGAACAACAAATATTGCACAGACCCTAGAAGGCCGAGGCCCTGTTGGCCTATTCCTCCTTTCCAAACAAACAATTTGTTGAAAAATAAAATGTGTTTAAGGGAAAGGCGTATGTAAACCCTAGAGTTTAATGCCCAAAACCTCCAACTAATGAGCAACCACCACGTGGAATCCACTAACCATGAAATTTTCTTTATGTGTTGTTATAGTTTGGAACCTGCGCGTTAATCCTTCATGGAATGGTAAATTTAATACTATTACCTTGTAAAAGAAATAAACAAATTATAATTTGATATGATGGAGTTTCGAGCTAGGATGTAGTTTTATATAAATGCATGGTGAATTTTTTAACTAGGTCATAGTAATAATTCTATGCATTGGTTATATGTCTAGGTTAGAGTATAAAATACATGCTTAAGATTAGTTTTATTTATATTTATAGTTAATCTATAAATACCAATTCATTAATGATAATTCTTAGGATATGAAAGTTCTAGGATTTAACATGGATAAATTCCATAGTTATAAATCATATGGAAAGTATTAAGGTTTCCAGTACCTTAAACAACTAAAAGCATGTTGATAATTACATTCCTTTAAACATATAATTTAATTATTAAAATAGATAATCACAATATAAACTCCCATCTACTACCTAGGTAGAATGGTCTTGGTTATAGAACTAGGAATTTTCTTACACTTCAATATTATAGATAGAAAATAGAGTTAAAGATTTTCTTTCCTAACTTACTCATTTCGTCTCCCAAGCTTTAAAATTTTACATCGTAACTTGGAAGTAAATTTTTTTACCTGTAAGTCCTGTACAAGCATTGGATCTACGTTAGCTTTAAGAAAAGCTAAGTAAGCCTTGGGCTAACCTCAAGCACCCCTTCAATAAGAAAAGAAACAACCATCAAAGTCATACACATTCTTGTAAACAAACCATTGTGTTGAATTCAACAGTTTGAAATTCTTTAACTCTGATAAACTTTTATTCATAACTGAAAATCCATCTAGATTTAACACGAGTAGTGACATGTAACTTACAAGTCAGTAAGTAAGGTTTCTGTAGCCTTTTAGTTACAGTAAATCCAAGAGAATTAAGTCCTAAAGTTTACTCATGATGTCTTGTTTTGTAATCTACCTGTTAATGAAACTAAAGTTAGTTATTAAACTAATATTCTGATTATGATCTAGTATTAAATGTCACATAGAAATTTTTTTGTAAATTTTGAAGATGTCACATAGGGTATCAGAGCACATGTTTATACACTAGTCCTGAAGTGACTCAGCGCATGTAAACAAAAATTAAATAAAAGTATGAATACCGATTTATGATTTTGAATGTTGATTTACAAAATATTTTATGAATTAGATTTGCAGGTATGGAAGGGCTCGAAGAGTATGTTGAAGAGAGGTTCTCGTTAAATGAACAAAATAACTTTGGCAAAGAACCTGTTAAAGAAGATATAACTAATAACTCATCTGAATTACTACAAACAGTTAAGGATCTAATCGCTGAAATGGAGACCGTTAAAAAAGAAAATGGGAGAATTCTAAGAGTTCAGGAGGAGCTGAATCAAATATTGCTAGAAAAATTGTATAACAAAGAAAAGGATAAACATATATAATTTGACACTACATCCTATCAACATAAGAGTAAAAGGTCAAAATACTCTAAAATTGAAAGCGGTTCTTCTTTTGATTTTAATGGTAACTCGCACAGAAAGAAACATCAGTATTCTAGTGATAGTAGCGAGAGTAATTATCGCTCTACAAAAAAGAAGTGCAATCCCTATGAAGAGATTTCTAGAGAGTTTAAAAAGATTAAACCACCAATTTTTGATGGCGAAACAGAAAAAGGAGAGGAAGCCAAAGCATGGCTGTCCAGAATGAAAAATTACTTTCAGATATATAACTATAGGCTAATCAGTTAAAAGCAAGGATGACAGTATATAACTTAACAGGAAAAGCCGACATCTGGTGGTAGGACACAAAACAAGTTAAGAGCATAAAAGAGAAGAATATAAACTAGAGCACTTTTAAGAAGTACTTTAAAAAGAAATTTCCATCAGAGCAATATTACGAGGAATGAGCTAAATAATTTTATGACCTAAGGTTGGGAACCATGACTATGAAAGAGTTAAATAGTAAATTTCTAAGCTTACTGTGTTATGTGCCTTATATTGTTGATGAAAAACCCAAGGTACAACGGTTTCTGAGCTGTTTTGATTTATGCCAAGTTCAGTAAATGCGACTTCTTAAAAGATAAAATACAATACTTGGGTCATGTAATAACTAAAGATGGGATCTCGGTTGACCCAGATAAGATAAAAGCAATTAACGAATGACTGGTCCCAAAGGATGTGACTGATGTACGATCATTCATGGGAATCATCGGGTATTATTGAAGGTTCATTGAGGGTTTATCAAGGATCGCAAATCCCATAACTTCTTTACAGAAGAAGGGGAATAAATTTGTTTGGGATAAAAAATGTGAAGAGAGTTTAAGAAATTAAAAGAATTATTAACTAATGCACCCATTTTAAGAATTGTAGATCCTAACAAGGATTTCCTTGTTTGCACTGATGCATGCAACGATGGCCTTGGTGGGGTATTAACTCAAGAATGACACATCACAGCGTACGAGTCCAAGAAACTTAAAATTCATGAGAAAAATTACGCTACTTACGATCTAGAATTGGATGTTGTGATATATGCATTAAAGATGTGGCGCCATCACTTGATCGGGAGAAAATTTATTTTAATGACGGATAATAAGGGGTTAAAGTATCTATTGGATCAACCAAATTTAAACGTAAGGCAAGCTAGGTGGATAGCTTTCTTTAGAGAGTATGATTTCGAGATCCAACATATCAAGGAAAGGAAAACAAGGTAGACGATGCCTTGAGTAGAAATGTAAGATTAAATTTTATGGCAGAAATCAGTACTTACAAAATAGATTTAGAAGATCAGGTCGAAGGAGTAAAATTGGATGAAAATTACCGAAAATTGCAAGCTAAAGTAGCAGAAAATATAACTAAAATTTTAAGTTCAAGCTACAGTCTAAATGAAAAGGGGTTAATACTTTATAAATATAGATTGTATGTACCTAACGTACCTAAAGTTAAATTGTTAATTTTGAATGAAATACATAAGAATCCTTATTCGGGACACCCTGGCTATCAGAAGACAATAACTATGTTACAAAATGATTAATTTTGGCCTAAGATTAATTACAGCCATTACCAATTCCTAGCTCAAAATGGGAAATAACTAGCATTGATTTTATTATAGGTTTGCCTAAAAATCAGAATCAGAATGATTCTATAATGGTAGTTGTTGAAAAAATCAGTAAGGAAGCCCATTTTATACCAATAAAGACCACTCATAAGGATGCTAATATTGCTAAAATATTCATGAAATGAATTTTTCGCTTGCATAGAATTCTAAAAGTTATAATTTCTGACAGAGACCCTAAATTCACGGGGAACTTCTGGAAATATTTATTTAAAGGTTTAGATACTACTTTGAATTTCAGTACATCTTTTCATCCGCAAATGGATGGACAGACAGAAAGGGTAAATCATATTTTGAAAAATATGTTAAGGATGTACGCTAGAGAACAACCAAGTAAATGGGAGAACTACTTACACTTAGTTGAGTTTGCCTACAACAATCACTACCAAGATTCATCAAAATTCAGCCCATTTGAGATTCTGTATGGCAGAAAATGCAATACTCCCATCTCATGGAGTAACCTCGTTGATAGGTTAATACTAGGACTTGAATTATTATTTAAGAAAACATTATATTTTACTTTTATTGTAAAGTTTATGACTATTGACCATGTGGGGTCAAGGTGACTATAATTAATTATGTTGAATATTTTATTATTTAATAAATAAAAGATGAGACAAATAGCCTAAGGAGGATGTTGAATGAGTGTCCACTGATCCACTAGGAGGAATAGCCTAGGGTGAGAGTAAACTGACACATGGCATCATCCTCAACCACTTATAGTTGTTGCAGGGGGGAACTTCCCTAATTTTGTGGTCATGTTCTCCAAGAAAGTGGAACAGAGTAGGTGGCTCATTAATTGAAAAACTAACCAAAAAGACCTAGGCATGCATATATCTATCCATCGAATTCAGCGGGAGGTTGTTCAATTATTACCTTATGAAATTTCTGAAGTTGAGAAAGGTGCACAAGAAATTTGATGAGGGGAAAGGTAGAAGTGGATTGAGTGATTAAGACTTTTTACAGAACTAGTGTAGCTTGTTAGTTGAGTTCTTTACTGCTAAGGACATAAGCATGTTGTTAAGTACTTCTGTGGAGTTGCAGGGGTATTTAATCCAATTTCTTCACACATTTCTTTCATCTTGGTGGATCAGTGGACAAGCTCGAGGTCCTAAGATAAGCAGTTGAGCTATCTTTAGGAAAATGTTGGGTAGAACAGGGCTCCTTGGGCTGTTTGTCTCTTCTACAATTATCCAGGTTCTGAGTTGTTCTGTTATTATCTTTAAATTTATTTTGTATTTAAAGAAATTTATGAATATTAAAAGCTTTCTCATAAGTATTATTGTTTTTTTGTTCGGAATATATTTTATGTCTTAACAATTTATCGATAGATGAATATTACTGTTTATCCATAGTTTTTCATAGTAAAACTCGGTAGGCTATCTAGAAACAACATCATATGTTCATATATAGTTTTCATTATAGTATTATGGATGTTGAATAGTTAGTATTGCTCTAATTATTCTCTAAACACATGTACCAATATATATAAGTTACATAAATATATATAAGTTACAGAAATATATGTATAGATTACAGATATATGTTTAGGTTGCAGAACAAGTAAAAAGGATAATAAAAAAAATAGTGTTAATACCCGTTAACTAAACAATGAATAGTTTATAGTAATTCTGGTTCTTTTTATTTTTAACGCAAAAACAATTGAAAAACACACATTTTTCTTTATGTTATTAATTTATAACATATTTACGATTTATAAACCAAAAGTTATCTTTGTTTTACAAGAACGGTCATTAAAGATTAATGTTTAAAAACTATGAGGTAAATTATTGTCAAAATTTACTCATTATACAATTTTGCAGTCGAAAGGCTTTTTTTTTTACTTCTACCAAACACACATAGCTAAGAGATCATTTTCGTTTACAAACAACTTAGGATAAAATACATGTAAATAATTATTCATATAAAGGTTCACAGTTGTGAGGTTTTATGCATTCCAAAAGAAATATTAATTAGGGTTTTCCACAGTATAGTTTTTAAGCAATATACAACCATATTAATTAACATACTTTCCTCAGTTAGAGGTCAAGAATTTGAAACCTGTAAGGGTAAATATCTTACAGAAGGTTTATAACTAACACCTTTAGGATTTTCATTTAAATACCAAATTACAAACTAACTCTATGTAAATGTCTGAGTAAACAAAAGACAAATCCTATTTTAAATCATTATACTTATAAGGCCGAAGTTAGAAGTCCAGCATTATCAAGTATTATCCTTTTAAATATCTTCAATGAAATATCCTATTTTTTTTAATAGAAAACAAAATGATTTAAACCCTAACCAATTTCTCCACATTGATAAAAGAAATTCCCAGTAGAAAAATAATTTATCAACGTAGGTTTATTTCAAAACTTAGAAAATACACAAAAATGCTAGAAGATTTAATTTTAAAAACCTATATTGCCGTAAGCAATTTTTTTACAGAGGTTATATATCCACAAACGGTTTTACGATAGAAAACTACCAGTATTTTTTTTAACCCTAATCATTTTTTTTTACAAGAGCCATAGTTCACTGGTGAATCCCTAAGGGTCTTTCACAAAAGATGGCCATACGAACTATATCAATATTCCAAAAACCAAACAACATTTAACCGCCACTAAATTTTGAACATCGCAGTAATAATCCACAAAAACACTTCAGCAACACTATAGAAACATTCATGAAGAAGGGTACCCCAGGGTTGGGATGGAGGCTTACCAAGCCTATCGTGCTCACACCCTTCAACTTTAGAGAAAATCGCCTTCAACACTCAATTGTGAGATGCCAAGTAATTCCACCTACATTAAAACAACAAATGGTAAGAAGCTTAATTTTAAACAGAATAAAAGAGGAATGCTTGAAGGTTACATTATGACTTACCAGTCTTGCATGTATTACGAAGAAGCAACAAAGTCAAGGAACCAAAGCTTTAATTCTGCTAGCGCCACGGGAAAACAAGGAGTGACCACTACTTAACATTGAGCTCAAGGTTATGGCGATAAACCAGAGCTCTAAAACTGCTAATGCCATGTCTGAGCCTCGAAGGACGATTTAGGTAAGGAACCAGAGAAACTAACTTGCTATTATCACAGCCAAGTCAAGAACAAAAAATATTGCACAAACCCTAGAAGGCCAAGGGCCTGTCGGCCTGTTCCTCATTTCCGAACAAACAAGCTATTGAAAAATAAAATGAGTTTAAGGGAAAGGCGTATGAAAACCCTAGGGTTTAATGCCCAAAACCTCCAACTAATGAGCAACCACCACGTGGAATCCACTAACCACGAAATTTTCTTTGTGTGTTGTTATAGTTTTGAACCCGCGCGTTAATCCTACATGGAATGGTAAATTTAATACTATTACCTTTTAAAAGAAATAAACAAATTATAATTTGATATGATGGAGTTTCGAGCTAGGATATAGTTTTATATAAATGCATGGTGAATTTTTTAACTAGGTCATAATAATAATTCTATGCATTGGTTATATGTCTAGAAAATACATGCTTAGGATTAGTTTTGTTTATATTTATAGTTAATCTATAAATACCAATTCATTAATGATAATTCTTAGGATAGGAAAGTTATAGGATTTAACATGGATAAATTCCATAGTTATAAATCATATGGAAATTATTAGGGTTTCCACTACCTTAAACAACTAAAAGCATGTTGATAATTGCATTCCTTCAAACATATAATTTAATTGTTAAAATAGATAATCACACTATCAACTCCAATCTACTACCTAGGTAGAATGGTCTTGGTTATAGACCTAGGAATTTTCTTACACTTTGATATTATAAACAGAAAATAGAGTTAAGGATTTTCTTTCCTAACTTACTCATTTGGTCTCCCAAGATTTAAATTTTTACATTGTAACCTGGAAGTAAATTTTTTTACCTGTAAGTCCTGTACAAGCATCGGATCTATGTTAGCTTTGAGAAAAGATAAGTAAGCCTTGGGCTAACCTCAAGCCCCCATTCAATAAGAAAAGAAACAGTCATCAAAATCATACACATTCTTGTAAACAAACCATTGATCTAAATTCAATAGTTTGAAATTCTTTAACTCTAATAAAATTTTATTCATAACTGAAAATCCATCTAGATTGAACATGGGTAGTGACATGTAACTTACAAGTTAGTAAGTAAGGTTTATGTAGCCTTTTAGTTACAGTAAATCAAAGAGAATCAACTCCTAAAATTTATTCATGATTTAACTAATGGCAGATACTGTGTTGTGTTGGGAGAAAATGTTCTCGACGTTTCGGTCCTCAATCTAGGACCATCCTCAGGAGACTAAATCAGCTCAATTAAAGAGATCGATCCTGATTGTCTATTAATGTTGATCAAAGGTGAGAAAATTAGCTTTTGGGGCCGACTTCGATCAACCTTTAGACTTCCTTTATTCTTATTAAATTTTGAATTCTTTAAATTTTAAATTTATTGAGTACAGGTTTCCATGCTTCACTAATTTGCATTCCATCGTCTCTATTTAAGTTATTTTTCTGTAGCTCTATTTCGAGAGCTTCCCATATTTTTCTTTTCTCATAATGATTAATTTTTGCTATGAATTTAGTGTCCTCTATGCATAGATGGTGTCTCGTGTGGTGGTAGTGCTCTGCCAAAGCCGATTTCTTGACTCTGTTGTGTTTAATGTCAGCTATGTGTTCCTTTAATCTTATTTGAAAAGATCTACCCGTCTCCCTAATGTATTGTTTGCCACAGGTACAAGGAATGGAGTAAACCCCTCTATGTAGGCTGGGATTTATGGAATCCTTTGTATGGTCCAACATGGTCCTTAGTGAGTTAGGAGGGGAGAAGGAGACTTTGATGTTTTCCTTTCTTAGAATTTTCGCAATCTTCTCTATGGTACCTTTTATGTATGGTAGGTTAATATTCTTAGTCACCTCTTTTTCTTTTCCTTTGTTATTTTCTGTTCTAGGTGTTTCCTTTGCCTTCAGGATAGCTTTATTGACTTGTTCCTTATTGTACCCATTCGTTATAAAGACCTCTTTAAGGTGTCTTAACTCTTGCTCAATGTGCTCTTCGTTTGATAATCTCATTGCCCGGGTGACAAGGGTGTTAATGACACCAATATTTTGCGCTGGGTGGTGGTGTGATTTGGCCCTGTAGGTAGCGATCCGTGTGCGTATTTTCCCTGTGGAATTGATGTGACAAGGTACCATCATTGCATTTGGATATGAGGATGTCCAGAAAAGGTATGCTTCCATTTTCTTCCAACTCCATTGTGAATTTTATGCTTTCGGTCTGTTTATTTAGATGTTCAAAAAATGCCGAAATGCCTGTTTTATTATGTGGCCAAATCAAGTTTGTATCGTCTACATATATTTTCCACATATCTGGTTTAAGTGGATAAGAATCGATTGTGAGTTTCCCTAATTTCTCCATAAATAAGTTGGCTACGATTGGAGATAGGGGAGACCCCATCGCGACACCTTCTCCAATCGTAGCCAACTTATTTATAGAGAAATTCGAGAAACTCATACCTCATCATTCAACGATGTGCCACATGTTGGTGAGGGCTCCTAGCCATGTGTCAAGGCAGGGGTGTTACATTTACCTCTTCGTGACAGGGTCGTGGGTCTTTCTTCTTTGGGTTGCTTAAGATGGACCTTGATTACTACTTTTTCGATCATATACCTGTTAGCTTCACCCTTGCTCAATTCAATATGTCAAATTCACCCTTGTCATAGATTAAACATTCAATTCCAATGGTTAGACAGTTAAATATTTAAAATTTGGTTATGTTTTGATATATATGATATATTTATATAGTTATTTTTTTAGACAAAAATGATTATATTTATAAAAACAATGATGTAACCACTGATATAGAACCACAGAGTGCTGATGCCCTAAGGGAGTGACCATTAGAAAACCAAAAACTTCAATCCATACAAGTTTGGATTGTTACATTTAGAGTTTTAAAGTAAGAAAATAATATCCACTAGATAAACTATGCATAGCTATGTTAAGATAGACCAAAAAAACAATTCAGAGAATTCTTGGCTCAATTTGAATTTTCTCCATGGTGGGAAGAGGAAACTCAAACTGCTAATGCTTCCAGCTTCGCTACCTTGACTTCCAGCTTCTCAAACTTGACTTCCAGATCTTCCAGGAGCCCTGTCCAAGCCTGCTCAGTCTGGTTGATTAAATGTTCGAATTCCTTTTGTAACCGGGCAATATACTAGTCAACTATCTCCAATCGACACCCACCTTCAGAATCCAATCTATGTAGCAAGCGATTCATCTTTTTCACCTTCTTCCTAATGGTCCGAATGTCAGCCTCAACTATCTGAACCGGAGCTGAGGACACGGTGGATTCGAAGGACGTTTCCATGGAGATGAGGATAACCTGAATACCAATGATCTCTATAATTCCTTTGAAACTGCAAACAAACCAACGCTGAGAGATACATGTTGTGCCACCACCATGCTTAATAACGCATTCAACCTTCATCATTTCACCCAGAGATGCAGGATGGAATGCCATAGCCATTGCACACAGAGGATGGGACATGGAGCAGGAAAAGTCTTGTTTACGCATAACAGATGGGATTGGAAATTGGTTTGTACATCCACATTTAACGTTCAGACGTGTCACATGCGTAAGCCCACGTGCCAACATCTGGTTTCATATTATGCCACGAGGTGAGGGGATTAAAGCAAGGCTCCACGTGGAGAGAGCTTTGTGTTGGACCATTGGACCATAAGTCAAGGAATTAAGGAATTTGCTAGAAGGAGTTTTTGTCATTTATTACTAGCAATCCTTTGTCGAGACTAGAAGTGCAATTCACAGCCTGGTCTGCTTTGGAGTTGAGCTTCCTTAAAACGTGGAAATAATCGATTTTTTAGAAAGAGATGGCTAGAATTTGAATTTTCTTGATCAAATGTTGGATCTTCATCTGAGAGGGGAGGGAGTTGATCGAGAGAGCTTGGATGATAAGCCTTGAGTCTCCAACTACCGTGATTTCATTGATACCTTCATTTATGGCTTGATGAAGGCCTTGGTAGAGGGCCAATGCTTCAACAACGTTATTTGATTCATGACACATGCCCCAAGAGTAAGTCATTTCCTTATTTCCTTCTAGGATAATGAGAACCCGTCCCCCCCTACTACCCTTGGTATATTTATACAGTTATTGAACGAAAGGACATGGCTTATTTTAGGCCGACATATACTTATTTTGGACCGTCATTTAGTATTTTTATTTTGAGCAATGTTAGGAACGTGACAACTTCTCCCACTATTGGGATAGAGAGCGCCTCTCAACGCAATAAGATTATGGTCATTAAAATAAGTCAAAGTATGTTTACCATGTGCAAGGTGTCTAGAAATGCCTTGTGCATGCCTTATCACATATTAGTCAAATGGAGTATTTAATCTTCCATTTTCTTTTGGATTGTGGAAGCTAGCAGAAATGAATGGTCGAAAGAAAGTGCTTGAATCATTCTCACTCACCAAGGAGACAAGTCAGGTGGATTTGCATCTTAAGGATCCATTGTGGAGAGGGAAAGGTCTCACATAGAAGAGCTATTTGTTGCAAAGCTAACAAACGAAGAAGTCTAAAAACACGAAGATTTTGTTTTCTCAATGAGTTTTTGCTAGGAATTTGGCCACATTTTTTTAAGAAATGCAAATTTTGTTTTGTTCAATTCGTGATTCTAAATTCATAAATGGATTCAACATGCTGGAAAACCTAGGGAACCCATATTTGGGGAATTTAAATTGTGTTATTTGGAATTAAAAAAATTTCTTCAAAAAATTGTCGAATTCCATGGAAATCCCGCTAAAAAAAGTTGTCGGGAATGGTTGAAATTGCTATGCGTTTAGGCTACGAGTTAACATTATGGAAGATGCTTTTTTCGGTTTAAAGTGGCATAGTGATACACTCTATAATTGGTGGCCATAGAAAGATAGGATTGCTTTTATAGTTTTAAAATATTTGTGTTATTGCTTTTTTGTATTAATGATAATTTTAAAATATTTTTATAGTTTGTATTATAGTATTTATTTTATTATATTACAATTATAATTGGGCTGAGTTAAATAAATATGTGATTAAATAGTTTTTAAAAATTTCATAATTTTTTTAAAATATAAATTAATTAAACACCTACTTTTCTGAATTATCAAGTTCATGGCTAGAGCATCATGCCACTTACAATAATTGAACTTGGGTGGGGAGGGTAACAATCATTCCTTGCAACCACTCAAGTTACATACTATGGACAAAATTTGTGGAGTCTATGAGATACGAACCCAACTTTAGTTATGTAAGATTTATATATAGAGAGATTAATCTTTTATATAATTAAGATTAATTATTTATGTTAAATTTTACTAGTATGACTTAACTTCTAACTCTACAAAGTAGCTGAGAGAAGATACATAAAACCTAACCATATTAAAAGTTAATAGAATCCAATCAACATGTGATTCCATAAAACTAACAAACAAAAATATTAATTATATAAATATATTTCATAGCATTTATAAATTTAGATATAGTATAGTATTTTTATAAATGAAAAAGATGTTTTTAAAAATAATATCATGGAACAAATTTACTAATGGTTTGTACAATCATCCTTTAACAAGAGACACTTGGTGGCAATGTCCCGGACATTGTCACATGCCGTTACAGGTTAACTTGACAATAAACTAGCAATTTTGTAGTAGTGAGTATTTTCAAGGGATCACTTTAGTGGCAAGAAGATTCCAAAAACATGAGAATAAATATACGTACAACAATTTTAATCTAAGCTAGAAATCAATAGATACACATACACTATTAGTATTTAATAATTAAAACTGATGAATAATTAACGTGTTCCATGTTTTAAAAACATGAGATTAAATATAGTTACAACAATTCTCAATTGATATGCATAATTAATATACATGCTCTATTAGTAATTGATATATATACTCTATTAGTATTTAATTTCTATTAACATAAAGATCAATTGATATACATATACTATTAGTATTTAATAGTTAAAACTATTGAATAACTAACATGTTCTATATTTTAAAAACATAGGAATAAATATACATACAACAATTCTAATATAAGCCGGTGACAAAATAAATGTTTTAATTAAATAAAAAAAATTGGAATTTTGGTTTTGAACTTTCTCAATATTTATTAAGTAGATTCAACATAGAGATTAATGGATTTCAACATTTTATAATCCTTCGTAGAAATGGATGGATGTGGATAACTCGTGGTAAATCTAGGTTGTGGATTAAAATAAATTGTTTTATGTATGTTTTTTATTGGATTTTAGGGCTGGATAGCTAAGATTGACTTAAGAATTTGCACTGTAACAAGTGGAACATAACCTACGGAATAAAAAATTTATGAGGGAAAACAATAATGAATTTTGGTCAAATTGCTTGAGCTCATCATAATCTTCCATGAAAGCATTTCAAAACTTTAGTCTCAAACTGATAAGTCTAAACAAGAACTAATATTTGAGTATTTCAAAGTGATATCATTTGAATCATATTTAACCGTATTAATTAATTTAACATGTGGTGTTATTAATTAATTTACTGATGATTAGGTTTTAGGTACTAATTAATATAACCATTATAATAAAAATATATATTTGATAATAAGATCAATTTGAAGTGCGTTAGCGCACACATTTCATAAGTAAATGATATTTTTATAATTTCTAGACATGGATGATGGAAACCAATTCTCATGATCCTTTGATTTCCAAACAAACCATTATAGAATAACAATTTGTAGTAAAGAAATTTACTTCAAGATTAAGTTATTAATGTCATGCAGAACCAGGTAGGGTTTCTATGGAATTGAGATGATGTTGACATAATTGCAAAATAAACTAGATTAAGTTACCTTTCCAATTTGAGGTCAATCACTGTTATGGACTGTTGAATGGGGCACTCACTTATCTCAAGCTCAAGATAGAGGCTAAGGTATGTAACCCTAGGGGTATATACGTGCATTTGAAGAATGAGCTACTTGAGGCATGTAGCATTCCCTAAACAAAAAACTCTCATTCTCACATAGAGAGTGTCTAACCGGACCCCCTTTGTTGTATGCAAGCTTATTGATTTGCGAATCCATAGATTGAAGGGGCATTAAAGAATAAGAACTAGAGATGCACCTTGATTCTTAGGGTTGTCACACAAGTTAGGGTTAGGTTTAAGTGGTTGGAATGCATTATTGGATAAAACCAGCCTAGATCCATATCCTAGGCTCTATCAAGTGTTGAGCGGAATCAAACCTTTCAATGTGTAAACATCTTCCCCAAACCTTTTTTTTTAGCGTAATACTTGAGAAAAGATTTGTATCTCTAGAGATTTGTTCCCTCTGCGTGCTTGATAGATTCTAGAATTTAGATCTACAATAGTTTATATTTTATTATTATTTTATGTTAGGAACCTTAGTAACGTGATAGCTTCTTCCCCTACTGCGCTATAGGGGCATATTTGCATATGATATTTGTGCTATGTTGGGAGGCAGAATACATGGCGATCCCTTCACTGGGCTATCGAAAAATGGAAATGGAAGTGTCCTTGTCAGTCTTGTCTTAAATCCTTTAATCGTTGATGAGTGCAAACAAAGTTGAGTCATATTTTTTAAGTTTGAATAGTGGACCATGAAGTTGGGAATCACTAATTCGTTGTTGATTTAAGACATTCCAATGCTTGAGTGTTAATTGACAATTGCATATTCCCATTTTCAACAAGTTAGTGATCCCCAACTTTATTCCAATGTCAATTACATAGTCCAATCTTTAAATATGAGTGATCGTCCATCTATATTCACCCTCGCTCAATGTTTTATTAAGAAAAACAAAATTAAGGTAAAACAAAATTAGATTTGTAATCTATAGTATATGAAAACGGAATTCAAGCAAACCAAATTACTGCAATATATGTAAACAAAATTATGAGGATTACCTCTTCATAGCAGATTCGTGGGTCTTCTTTAGGCTTCCTAAAATGGACCTCAACTTCTACTTTTTCGACTGCATATTTGTTATATTTAGCCTTTCTCAATTCAATATGTTAAGTTTGCCCTTGCCATAGACTAAAATTTCAATTTCAATGGATGTAATGGGCTCACCAACCTGACTCAATTTTTTTTATCCTTTGATGGCCCATGCGACACTACCTAGATCTTTGTTGACAGTGATATTTGCTTTGTAGGTGTCTGGTAGACTACGCCTAACCCATTGAAATCCTTTAACTCTTAACACTTATTATCTTGTGCTCTTATTATTACCTAACCAATTCTCATGTGTGAACATCCAATACTAAACACAGTAACCAACACTTAGCCAAATATACACAGACGCACCAAGAATATATGTGGAGGTGACACCCCTGAGGTGAGCATGTCTAGCACTTTGTTTATATATAACATACAATGGTACACATAAACTTTTATACAACAACGGAGGATGTCGCACCCAAGAAACTCTCCAAGAGAACGCCCTTGATGGAAGTGGATGAATTTGCAATATCAACTAGCAACACACTTCTGCTCTTGTCCAGGTGTTGGGCTATAGGGCAGACCCGAGTTTTATGCCTTTAACTTCGCACCAACAAAAGACCCACAGAGTTGGCCCTTTCGGCAACAACCTGCGAACAGGTTGCAGTCTCACCCGAAACCGCTATGGGGTGCCGCAGAACTAGATTTCTGCAAGCAAAAGAGGGATATTACTGTACCTTTAGCTTTTAACAGATTATAAATATAAATCACAGAGCTTAACATTCACTTATTTAGCTTCGCGGTTAGATAAACAAACAGTGCCTTGCGCAACCCTTTTCTGGGAATTCACAGCGAAGTTATTATCTAGCAGTGATATTTACTTATCAGATATATAGATATTAATGCATGAAAGAACACAACAGAAACAACACACAGAACCACGACAGAAGATATAACGTGGTTCACCCCCAGTGTAGGGGTTACGTCCACAGAACTGTGTTTTATTCAACTTTCTACAAAAACCACAGTTCTGATCTACGCACTCAGCTGCAGATCCCTTCAGTCCTTAAAGCCGCACACACAGCTGCAGATTTTCTTATCACCCAAAAACCCTCTGTGCACACAGCTGCAGAGGTCATCCACGCACACAGCTGGAACTTAACCTTTTCTTACAAAATTACCCTTAGCTTTGCATCAATTCCTTTTACATAAAAAGCCTAACCTGACTTAATTACAAGAGTGCTTATTTATACAACGCACTATTACAAAACCATGGACTTAAACCATGGGCACCCCGAACCCTAAACCTTGGACTTAAACCATGGGTTATTACAAAAAAGAGGGCTTTGACTCAGCCCCGACACCCCTAAGACTATTTTGAGTTGCAACTCTGCTTACAAACTCTCATAAGCCCGTGGAGTTACCTAACTTAAGGACCGTTGAGGTGCACGCCCCAACAGGCCCCTAAGACTCACTAGTGGCCCGTCCCGGGACACTTAGCTTCTTTTTTGGTGGTAGAATCTTGTTGGCGAAGCCTGGTGCGCTATTTGCTGAAGCCATACATGTGGTTGCTGGATGCTTGTTCCTTTCCTTCGTAAAATGCTGGTTAAGGCCCTCTGCATTTATCAGCGACCCCATCCTTCGATCTGCTTGCCGAATATTTGACCATCCACAACTTAGGGTCCCCAGAGTTGTGTGTCAAGGTGCATAAGACAAACAGCCACCGTGGTTCTGTCAAACCAAGAGGATACATCTTGGGATGTTTCAGAGTTTTTCTGTCAAGACCGGTGCTGTTCTTTGTGCGGCATAGAGCGCACTTCTTTCTTTCTTCCAACCCCTTAGAGCGAACTTCTACCTTTCTTTGTGCCTTGGTCGAGCATGGCTGCCCAGGTGGATTACTCAGAAGGTTCAGCAGACCTCTCTCCCTGACCACTCGTAATAACTTTTGAGCTTCACGGTCATTCGACATAGTGCTAACTGAAGAAACTCAAAGACATGCACAATACATGAGTCGTAGGCCGATGTAGCTTCTTATAGAATCCCGAAACAGAATCTGTCATCATGGTGTATTAATGACGCCGAATCTGATGAAGTGGCGGAAATCCTGTCCACACGGCGCCAGATTTTCCCAAGATCTCATTATTGCAGGCAATGAGGTCAGTTCGTGTGCCAGCGTCGTCAAGTCTAATTTGTCCCATCCGTCACATTTTGAGCTGTGACACACTTGTGATCTCTGACATAACTACTAACGTCAGCTTCACCTTGACAAGAACCTTCGACACAATGTGCACCTTCAAGCCATCCTGACTTATATGGCACCCAAACTTCATCCTGCAGACTTTGACAGTCTTCAACACGGTGTAGCTTTGAGAACAGCTTCATTATAGTCCAGTACCCAATTTCAACTGTTCTTGGTACTTAGACTGTCCTTCATGTTGTTACTCCTACCCAAAGGACCTTGGTTTGTCCCTGTACTTCTTTAACCTACTTCCATTCACCATAGAAGGTAAAATTTCTCCATTCAATTTAGCTAACTGGACTGCGCCACCATCAGTAACTTTCTGCACTATATATGGTCCTTTCCAATGTGTCTTGAACTTACCCAAGAATTTCATGAATTTGCTGTCATATAGGAGCACAAGATCACCCTACTGGAACTGCTTCTTCTTGATGTGTCTATCATGCCATGCTTTTTCTCTAGCTTTCTGAACTTACTGCTGGAACCCTGCAATGAATCTGTCCTCTTCAAGTTCTAGTATCTTTGTCAACCTTTCTTTCAGCATATCTGGGTCATCCATCTTTGTAAAAGCAGATATTCTGAGGCTAGTTACAATGTACTCCATGGGCATGACTGTTTCTTGTCCATAAACCAGCCTAAAAGGTGTATGGCCTGTCAACTTCTTGCAGGTGGTTCTATAAGCCCATAGTACTACTGGAATTCTAAGGTCCCAATCATTTCTGTTAGCATTGCAAACCTTTGTCAGGGCGTGTTCAAGGATCTTGTTAAAGGCTTCGACAGTTCCATTTGCTTGAGGATGATAGGCGGTACTCTTCTGATGATATACTTGAAATTCTTCAATCAATACTTCAATAGTCTTATTTAAGAAATGTGATCCTTGATTGCTCATAAGGATTCAAGGACACCCAAATCTTGACAAGATGTTATCGAAAATAAACTTCGTGGCTATAGCAGCACTATAGGTCTTGACTGGTTGAGCTTCGGCCCAGCGAGTAAGGTAGTCAGTTGTTGTAATAATGTATCTTGCTCCGGATTTCTTTGCAGGGGGATTGATAGGTCCAACAAAATCAATAGCCCATTTATCAAAGGGTTGTAAGGTTACCTGCGGAACTAGAGGCATCTCATCCCTCCTGGATGGTTTTCCTATCCTCTGACAAATGTCGCAGCTATGGAAATATTCTCTTGCATCCTTATGAATTGTAGGCCACCACAATCCGGCTGTCAGAATATTTTGTGCTGTAGCTTTTCCTGTGTAATGACCTCCTGCTACCCCAGAATGTGCCTCAGCCAAAATTAACGGCTTTTCATGCTCTAGGACACATCTGCGCAGTATTTCATCTGGTCCCATCTTATATATTTGTCCTACTATTAAGGTAAAGTCAGCTGCTCGAACCACCAGCTGCTTCTTCTGCTGTGTTGTCATCTCAGCGGGTGGGAAACCTGTAGACAAATACTGAACAATATCCTGAAAGTATTCTTCAACCATCTGGATCGCAAACAACTGGGTGTCAGGAAGACCATCGTCCAAGCTGATAGGTTCTTCTCTCGACTCGAGCCTCGACAAGTGGTCAGGACCTAGATTCAGTCTTGTAGGTTTGACTATGATCTCAAAGTCATATTCCTGAAACAAAATCAACCATCTGCATATCCTTCCACCTAGCACAGGCTTGTTAACCAAATACTTCAAAGCAGAATGGTCAGTAAACATCTTAAAATGAGATCCTAACAGATAATGTCGAAACTTTTGCAATGCATACACCATAGCTAGACCTTCTCATTCTGTCGTAGTATAATTTTTCTCTATTGTGGATAGTTTCCTACTTGCAAAAGAGATGGGGTGATCAATATTACTTTCACCCGACTGGGCCAATATTATACCCAGAGCAACGGAGGATGCGTCGACATGCACATGAAATTCCTTATTCCAGTCAGGGAATACTAAGATAGGAGCAGTTACCATCTTTTCCTTCAAAATATCCAAGCTTGCTTGACACTCAGGTGTCCACTCGAACTTAATATCTTTCTTCAACTGCTTTTCCATAGGGGCAGTTATCTGAGCATATCCTTTAATAAATTTCCTGTAATAGCCAGTATGACCAAGCGTAGTGCGTAGTTGTTTGACAGACTTCGGAGGGGGGCAGGTTCACGATAATGGCTATCTTCGCAGGATCCATCATCAGTCCTTGCTTACAGACAATGTGACTGAGCAGAATTCCAAAAGGGGCACAGAAGATACACTTTTTCAAGTTCAAGGAAATCTGATGCTGTCTACATTTATCCAACATAAGTCTTAGACTAGCTATGTGGTCTTTTACTAACCCGAAAATAGTCCAATCATCAAAATAAACTTCTAAGAATTTATGTATGAATTCCTTAAAAGCAGAGATGACTACTCTAGAAAACATAGCAGGTGCATTCTTCAATCCAAAGGGCATAACCGTATACTGGAAGGATCCCATTTCCGTAGCGAAGGTTGTCTTATGTCGATCTTCTGGAGCAATTCGAATTTGATGGTAACTTGAAAACCCATTAGTAAAAGAGTATACTTCTTGACCTCCCACATTGTCTAAAACTTCATCTGTAAAGGGAGTGGGGAAAGGATCATGCAAACAGGTATCATTTAGCTTCCTCAGGTCGACACAGATTCTGATCTCTCCCTTAGTCTTCTTTTCTTGCACCACCATAGGACTGACCCACTCAGATTCTTCAACAGGCTCAATGATTCCTATAGCAAGCATCTTATCCAGCTCCATTCAGACTTTTTCCTTATACTTAGGGTTCAGCCTATAAGGATGCTGTTTCACAGGCTTCGCATCAGGTTTCAACGGGATCTTTATCACTCCTATATCCCCAAGGATACCTTTCATCTCTGAGAACTTCGTTGGAAAGAGATCTTGATATTCATGGAGAAGTTGGGTCACCTTGCTTACCATTTCGTCATCCCAATAATCTCAAATGGTAGCGTACTTAGGGTTTTCTTTTGACCCAATGTTGACGGTCGGCGTCTTCAGGGGTTGAGTCACTTCAATTGACTCTACTGCTGGTCCATGCACTTCGCAGTGTCCTTTTGATTTAGGGATATTAATGTTGCACGGATCGTCATCCTCTTCAATTGTGAGGTTATAACATTCTACTGCATTGGCTTCCTGTACCTTCCAATCAAGTTGATATTCTGCGATTTATTGATCATCAAATACTTTAGTATGAATCAATCTGACAGCTGCGTCCAAAGCAGGAGAAACCTCATTAATATAGAATGTCAGCATAAAACTATCAACAAGACAGTCCCAACTTACAGTACCGTGGTGAAGCTCGACCTCCAGATACCAATTCTTTGTTATGGGTTCCAGGGTATGCACAAACCTATGTATCCATTCTTCATGAGGTACATGCTTCCATGCCTCATAGCATTGCTCCAAATGTCCTTGAGGACTAGTCTTACCATTAAACCTGCTTCGGACCACCTGAGGTTGGTTCCTAAATATTAGGAAAATGGACTTCTGGCATGCTTCCCAACTATGAATGTACTTCTTGTGACCATTCCACCATCTGGCTACTGTGGCTCTGAATGCTGAATCCAGAGTCTCCATTTTTTGTGAGTCTGGTACTTGTTCTGAGAATTGCACAATAAACTGTTCTGGGTCTGTTGAACCATCAAAAACAGGTAAGGGTCGTGTCTGTGCACCAAGCCATCTGAGAGACTTGGTAATTCTGGCACATCTATGTCCATGCAGCTCATAAAGTCTGTTCTGCCAGTTTTCTAACCCATCATCTGAATCCGGCATATAGGGGCTGTCGCACTGCCAATGCATGATACCTTCGGCAGTAGGATCAACACAATCTTCTTCCTTAGCTGTGATATTGTAGATGTGATCCAAAACATCCGGGTCTTCATCTTTTACTGTCTCTGTGTATCTCTCTCCTTGTGAGGGGTCCAGCGGGACTATGACGCGCAAATCTTTCCCTTCGAAAGTCATCTGTCTCTTCTTAAGGTTAATGACTACCACATTTTCCATTGCCCATTCAATTCCTAGCAAGGTTGGATAGGGGTTGCTGTCGTCAATGATCTCAATAACTTCGAAGTCTGCTACAGTACAGACGCCATCAATATCTACTGGGACATTAGGGAACTGTCCTAGGGGCACAATCTTCTGCTGATTGGCTAATCTCAACTGTATTGGTGACCAATCAAGGGTAGGTTTTCCCATTTGTTCCCAAGTTTGCCTAGTTAAGACATTTACCTTTGATCCTAGGTCCAAGATAACATCAGCCATATCATATTCTCCTATCTGAGCATTTAATCTCATTTTCCTACTAGTTCTTCTGACTCTATTAACAGCTTTTACCTGATCAGAACGATGCTGAGGTTCACAGGAAGCAATAACTTTCTTCAACTCGCTTAAAGCATTATGATTTCAGAGGAGCTTTAGGTAACTCTGTAAAAAGGAGGACAGTGTACTTACTTTGTCTGTCGAAGCTTCTTGTGTCGGCGACCACTGCTGATGTTTTTGCACAGGTGCTACTGATGTGTTAGGATCAGCAAAATCTTTCTTGGCTTCCATGAATGTCTCTCTTTCTCTTTCGATATCAAATGCTGGGACTTTCACTGGGGCCTTACGAACCCAAACCTCATCAGGCTGTTGCTCCTTAGTCTGTACTTCTGTCGTAGCTCCACTCCGGGTAACAACATTAATGGCTGGGGCAGGTATCTGCTCAACGAAAATCATCTGAAGATTCTGAGTAGGGGCATTGGTTCTTTCCTGAATCTTAGCTAGCAACTGCGGGCATCGCTCGATCACATGATCCACGGCTCAGCAATACCGACATGTCGTAGTGGGGTTCCGACAGTCTCTTGCTAGATGCCTAGCCTGGTTACAGTTGTAACACACAACCTGGCCTCTTCCTTTTCCGACCATACCACCTTGACCGCGACCTCCAAAAGCACCTCGACCTAATGCACCACCGCGGTAACCATAACCATCATTTCTCTGTCCCTCATTTTGTACCCGATAAGCATCGTAAGTCCATTCTCTCATGAGGTCAAAGCTGCGACACTCATCTTCATTGTGTCCCACCGATTTACAGAACTTGCAATAAGGGTTCTTAGGGACTTGCACATACCTCTGCAGAAGATAGCAGTCCTCAGGTTGATGTTGGCTAGTTGTCCGACAGATCTCGCAATATAGAGCAATAGGGTTGAACGGGTTTGGTGCACCAGTATTTAGGTAGTTTCTTACCACAGGAGATTGTTCCTTGTCGTGACCTTCTGTCCGACATTGTGTACACCAAACCTCTTCGCGACCATTTTTTCCTTTCTTCATATCGCGAAGCTCCAGAGCCATCGTTGCCAACTGCGCCTGGATTTGAGCAATACCAAAATTATCTTCGACAGGAGCGGTTTCAAGTTTCATCGCGATTTCCAGAGCCTCCTGCTGATCGGCAACCTTCTGCTGCATGAGTGGAGTTCTGATATGCGGTAGCAACGCTGCAATGAACCACTCTTTGTGCTGCGTAGGCCCAATGGGGAAACTGACTTGGTCTAGCAGAACTTTGAATCGTTGATCAAAATCCCACACTGATTCGCCGCGCCTCTACTGAATCTCTTTTAACTCAGTGATACACTGCGACTCTGATTTTGGCTTCTTAAATTCCTTTATCATTGCTACTTTTATATCAGCCAATGCATGGTTCTGAGTGCTGGAAAACTTCATGAACCAGGTCAGAGCGCAGTCTTTGAAAGAAGTAACCAGCTGTGCTCTTTTTGTATCTTGATCCGTAATGTTCTTAGTAGTCCACACTGCTTCGCATAAAAACCTGAACTATTATGGATCCTCTGATCCAGTTCCTTTGAAAACAAGGAGCTTAATATCGTCATTCATATGGGCCATTGTGGGTCTAGGGGGAACTTACTGGGGTAGACTGACCTACGACAGGACTACTTGAGCTAGGGTTACTTTCAGACTGCGACGGGTTCTCAGGGATAATAGGTCTTCGCTGCGGGGTTACAGGAGGGTTTCCAACAGAAGGGGTTTCCTTGGGTTGTGACTCTGCGGGATTTACAGGGGGATACTCAGTATGCTGACCCTGGGAATAGGATCCAAAATCTCTCTTGTACCTTTTGCCACTTCGCAGCAAACCGCTTTGCTCATCGAAGGTATTTTCACTTGCAAACATAGGTTAGTAATGCTAAATCTAACAGTCTGATTCAATTAGCAATATACCTTTTTCAGCTAATAGCATTTTAATTCTCAAACTAAATGAATTCAAAAACTTACCCCTTGGTCCTTTGAAAAACTGCCGCTCGGCTTCACTAAAGGAAGTATTCGTGTCAATGGCGAACTCCGTCACAAATGCTTCGAGGGTTCGCGTTGTCCAGAAATCAACAGCGCGGGAGATATCGTTGTTCACCCTTTTCAGTATATTAATTCATGCGGGGGTCCAAGCAGGAAACTGATGTGCTTGGAAGTTCATCCTTCACTTTGTTAACCCGGATAACCACTGGTGCAACTCTATGTGGATACTACCAAAGAAAATTTCATAAACGTCACAAAAAACATACCTTTGTAAAATGTCATTTGCACTATGACGCGGATCTTTGTTCTCTTGCTCAGCAAATTTCAGATAAGTCTCATCAAGCCAATCACTGATTTCCTTCACAGAGGGCCTCCAAAACATAGCCCTCGAGGTACGACATAAACCCCTCTTGAGCAGATACTGAGTTCAACCGGAAACAGAACCAATTTGTTGGGCTATAGGGCAGACCCGAGTTTTATGCCTTTAACTTTGCACCAACAAAAGACCCACAGAGTTGGCCCTTTCAGCAACAACCTACGAACAGGTTGCAGTCTCACCCGAAACCGCTATGGGGTGCCGCAGAACCAGATTTCTGCAAGCAAAAGAGGGATATTACTGTACCTTTAGCTTTTAACATATTATAAATATAAATCACAGAGCTTAACATTCACTTATTTAGCTTCGCGGTTAGATAAACAAACAGTGCCTTGCGCAACCCTTTTATGGGAATTCACAGCGAAGTTATTATCTAGCAGTGATCTTTACTTATCATATATATAGATATTAATGCATGAAAGAACACAATAGAAACAACACACAGAACCACGACACAAGATATAACGTGGTTCACCCCCAGTGTAGGGGTTACGTCCACAGAACTGTGTTTTATTCAAATTTCTACAAAAACCACAGTTCTGATCTGTGCACTCAGCTGCAGATCCCTTCAGTCCTCAAAGCCACGCACACAGCTACAGATTTCCTTATCACCCAAAAACCCTCTGTGCACATAGCTGCAGAGGTCGTCCATGCAGACAGCTGGGACTTAACCTTTTCTTACAAAATTAACCTTAGCTTTGCATTAATTCCTTTTACATAAAAATCCTAACCTGACTTAATTACAAGAGTGCCTATTTATACAGTGCACTATTACAAAACCATGGACTTAAACCATGGGCACCCCGAACCCTAAACCCTGGACTTAAACCATGGGTTATTACAAAAAAGAGGGCTTTGACTCAGCCCCGACACCCCTAAGACTATTTTGAGTCGTAACTCCGCTTACAAACTCTCATAACCCCGCGAAGTTACCTAACTTAAGGACCGTTGAGGTGCACGCCCCAACACCAGGAACCACCTACTACAACACCCACATTTTGCGTCTGTGCCTTGCTCTTACATCTCAACCGAACTCTGTCGCAAGTCTCCTGGCAAGCTACACACTACCACAACCTTGGAAACCATTCTAAGCTCACCTCTCTTAGCATATGCACCCTAAAGAACATGCCCACAAGTCCACTATGAGTTTCCTTCTGTGCAACCCTCAGATTCTGCCCAAGTCACACACTTCCTCCTCGCAGCTCACAAATATACCCACTTTCCCAATTGCATCCTACCACACACTTAAGCTCCACCAAGGCACCTCTCATAGAGACTTACCTAAGGCAAGGATGCCTCCTCAAGGTGACGGCGCATGCCTCTCCAAGAATAGATGATTTTTCGTATCCTGCCCAAGAAGAGAACCTTGGAAACCTTCCAACAACGAACCTCAACCAAAGACAAGTGCACCTTCCTTTGGGTGTTCCCAAAGGAGATTCATACCACCTATGTGCCTCATACTTCAATTGTATGTCTTGTTCCCACAGATCCTCTTGCATACCTCTTTCCATCATTGTGTTCCATATTTATACTTGAGCAATGGTCTAAGGGTTCACCCAAGGGCTCTGCCCTTGTGGCCGCATTCCTTCTACATGCTAAGTCTTTTACACGCATGATGTCTCTTTCACTCTAGTTATGGCTCCACAAGCCAACATGCCTATGTCTTGGGTGTTTCTCTTTGCTTGGGAGCATGCCCTTCTCGGCATGCTCCACCCATGCTATCGGTTGTCCAGTGTTGACTTGAACCTTAGGCTTGGTGTGCTCCTTTCACAAGCTTCCAAGTTGATCAACTAGTGCACCCGACTTGCCATGCTTTAGGCATCTTGGGCACATGCCTCATCATTCGACGATGTGTGCCATGTTGGCGCAGGATCCCCAGCCACATGTCAAGGAAGGGGCATTACATTTACCTCTTTGTGACAGGGTTGTGGGTCTTTCTTCTTTGGGTTTTTTAAGATGGACCTTGACTACTACTTTTTTGATCATAGACCTGTTAGCTTCACCCTTGCTCAAATAAATATGTTGGATTCTCCCTTATCATATATTAAACTTTCAATTTCAATGGTTGGATAGTTAAATATTTCAAATTTGGTTATGTTTTGATATATATGATATATTTATATAGTTATTGAACAAAAGGACATGGATTATCTTAGGTTGACATATACTTATTTTGGACCGTCATTTAATATTTTTATTTTGAGGAATGCTAGGAACGTGACAGCTTCTCCCGCTATTGGGTCGAAGAGCGCCTCTTGACACAATAAGATTATGGCCATGTAATTAAGTCAAATTATGTTTACCATGTACAAGGTGTCTAGAAATTTCTTGTGCATGCCTTATCACATATTAGTCAAATGGAGTATTTAATCTTCCATTTCTTCTGGATTATGGAAGCTAGCAGAAATGAATGGTCGAAAGAAAGCACTTGAATTGTTCTCACTCACCAAGGAGATAAGTCAGGTGGATTGCATCTTAAGGATCCATTGTGGAGAGGGAAATGTCTCACATAGAAGAGATATTTTTTGCAAATCTAGCAAATGAAGAAGTCTAAAAACATGAAGATTTTGTTTTATCGACGAGTTTTTGGTTGGAATTTGGCCACATTTTTTTAAGAAATCCAAATTTTGTTCTGTTCAATTCGTGATTCTAAATTCATAAATGGATTCAACATGCTGGAAAACCTAGGGAACCCATATTTGGGGAATTTAAACTGTGTTATTTGGAATTTAACAAATTTCTTCAAAAAATTGTCAAATTCCATGGAAATCTCGCTGAAAAAATTTGTCGGGAATGGTTGAAATTGTTGTGCGTTTAGGCTATGCGTTAACATTGAGGAAGGTGTTTTTTTTAGTTTAAAGTGGCATAGTGATACACTCTATAATTGGTGGCCACAGAAATATTGGATGGCTTGATCCTTGTGGTTATTATAGTTGTGTAATGCTATAGAAGATCACCCCATTCAATTTACCAAAGAGGAAAGGTGTGTTTGTGCTTGATGTCCCATACTAATAATGTGTCAATGTTGTGTTGTTGATAAGTATAGTGTCATGTAGCAACGCTTGTGTAAGGAGTGTTTCCCACCTTGAACGAGGAAAACTTGAAAGTGTAGGTTGTTTGCTTTTAAACTAGGACAATTATATGATTAAAAGTGGTGGTTGATATATGAAAAATATTTATAAATTTTTAAGGTACATCAACCCTCTTTAACACTATAATAGTATAGTGCTGTTAATGATAACTAATTAGATATCATACTTTAGATAGACAATGATACAAATCACACTAATCCAAAAATTTACTTACAATTTGTCTTACCTTATGTATTTTAAAAAAGGAATTGAAAAGTAACATTTTTTCAACTTATATATATATATATATATATCTTTTTATTCTTGGGAATCAAAGGAATAATAATCCAATTACATAATGTACCATTGAATTCAGCAATACATCCCAAGTAAAAAAAACAAAATCGATGTCAAAGTTGGAAGACGGTCCATCAAAAATTCCTTGACAAACATCACCAAAAGGAAAACAAAAAGCTTGAAAACATTTCAGCATAAACTCTCAGCCAACACAGATATGGGAAAACCTACTACATCCCTCAAAATTTTCAAGGCATTAGTAGTTGACCCATAACCCCTTACAGAAAGAAAGGAATAAATTCCTTATGAATAAGGAAATCTTTAAAATATTCTTCAAAATATAACAAGCCTGCAGGAAATACCACACCAAACTTTGAAAGGGAATCAACTTTAGCATTAAAAAACTTGTATATATGCGATAAAAATACTAGAAAAGTCTAAGATTAACAACACCACTCTTTGGAAACAAGAGTCGATATATAGAATCTATAAATTACATTTCCTGTTGGCCCATTGCAAAATAACTTTAGATTCCCCAAAAACTTGCAAAGAATCAATCCCATTCATCCTGGTGAACTAGAGTAGATCCCAACAAGCCAATAGCCCAGTTTCAGTATTTGAAACCCACTCCACTTCCCATCCACATCTTGAAAGAATGAAATTTATTAATTTCTAGAACCATTCCACAGCCGCAAGAGCCTGCTTGAGAAGCTCCATCAAAAATACCAATTATAGAGTTGAAAACCATAGAAGGAGCAAAAAGTTGTCTGAGTCTTCTTAGGAACTAATTCAGAAGAAAAATATTTGTAAAAATTCAAATCTTCTATGCTCCAATATTGGAAATATGGATCATGGTTTTCAAATAAGGCCGAGTTTCTTGTTTTCCATAAAGGCCAATAGATAAATCTAGCAAATTTTTATGTAAAGGAACCATCTTTCTCCAGTCAATACCTTATATACAACCATATATTACAACTTGTTTTTTATTTAAATTAAAAATAATTTTTATATAATTTTAACTACGTTATCAATCTTTAAAATGGAGCCAAAGTTTTCCTTCACAACTCCCTTTAGACAAGTTTAACAAATCCCTCTATACACGTATCAGACTATGATGTTATTATGGCAGTGAGCCTTAAGCACTAAACATACTCACCTTTAAGATGAGTCTATCATGTCAGAGACTCACAAATCTCCATGACATAAGGTATGATATTGTACATGATACATCCATAGTTTAATCCATGGTATGTCATTTTTGTAATGATAAAAATAAATAATAAATATAAATAATAATGATAAATTAATTAAAGAATTACATGAAAAGGAAAATGAAGAGGTACCTTATAAAAGGCGGTGTCTCATCACCAAGGAAACCCTTGCATGGTTATTTATACAAACATCATTTTCTCATTGTAAATCATCTATTATCTTATCAGCCATATATATTATTGTTTATGGAGTATTGTAATCTGGATTATCTATGTTGGTTATTTTTGTAAGAAATGAAGTTTCTTCATTTATTTGGTATCAAAGTCCCTTCTTGGGAAATGATAATGGATTTTGGATCAATAATTAATTCAGGAGTTTCTCCAAATTTGGTCTTTGACCAATCTTGGATTTTGACCATTTCCATATTTCAATTAAAAGGAAGAAGATTAAGCTATGTATACAGAAGGGAAATTACCACCCTTCAAAAGTTCCATTTAAAATAAACAAATAAATAAGTTTGCATTTGGCTTCCCCTTACATATGCCTTTCATTCCAATCAGCTGTTGTCTCACCTAGGGTCCATACTTCATAACTCCCAACCAAACCCCCCATTCCTGCTCTTCACAAGCCCCTCATTCCTGAGCACTTCTCACATCCTTACATGCCCCACTCCTGTGCGTTATCACTGCACACTCCACTCCTCTCTCACGTCATATTCTGCAACTTTCCAGTGCCACCACTCCTTTCCCCCTTGGTCGCTCTCACGAAACACTCTCATCAACTCCAACATTCCTGATGCGCCTGCTACCCACCATCAACGTCATCATCAGATTCCTCCTTGTTTCCCACCTCTCCCTGTAACAAACTTAAATAATAACAACAAACAATATATATATATATATATATATATATATATATATATATATTAAATATCAATATTGATATTAATAATTAATAAATGGTTATTAGTAAAATATTCTAAAATGATGCATTCTTTCATGGATGGTATCCAAAGTGCATTTACACTTAATATATACATGGCACTCACTTTGTAATATTTTATCATCATTCATGTTTAATATTTATTTTCTATTTTCAATATGGAATTATTTCCATTGGTTGATTATTCGACAGAGTAATCATTGAGAATATCTGGATATGGATATAAGTTTGAGGATTTACAGTAAAATGGTTTTTTACTGTTATAGTGGTATCAGAGCCAACCCTTCCTAGGGGGTCTGCTGATCTCCGACTTTTGTCCAAAATGATCAAGGTTTCCTTGAATTTAGGTATTTGACCTCACAATGGCTTTTAGCCATCCATATTCAGATAATCTCTGGTAAAAATTGGTTTTTGACCAAAAATTGGCCTTTGGCCATTTGAATTTCATTGAAGAAGTATTAATTCCACTCCAAATATAAAGCAAGAATGAGAGGGAAAAATGAAGAATAAAAAAAACAAAAAAAATTATCAACAAAGAAAAAAAGGGGGAAAAGTTAAAAAACAAAGTGAAATTGCCCATGGTTTTACGAAATAGCCCATTGTTTTACTTACAATATCTAAATTATAAACAAGTTTTATAAAATATGCTTTGAGGAGAAAACATCATGAACGGAAGGCAATGTAACAAACTTAAATAACAACAACAAACAAACAATATATATATATA